>CAKAKR010061432.1:0-79241 GCA_916700685.1 Adelosebastes latens | reverse complement strand
TGAGAGGTAATTTGGACCTACCCCCTTTAGTGATTTGTAAACAAGCAGTAGTGTTTTAAAGTCAATTCTGTGACTTACTGGGAGCCAGTGTAGGGACTAAAGGACTGGAGTGATGTGATCACTTCTTTTGGTTTTGGTTAGAACTCTAGCAGCTGCATTTTGCACCCTCTGAAGCTGTTTGATACATGTTCCTGATAGAAATTAGGCTAAAAATCATTTTCAACTATTCCACTTTACTGAAAAGTTACACGTTTACTCTAAAGCGCATGCATAAGTTTCTGTTTTCATTCATGCACTTGTCATGCAGACTGGATTACATGTGATTAGCTGTCACTCAGTTTAAAAGTCTGATCCGTGTCTGACACAAACCGTCAAAACCCACATTGGATTACATCCAGAAACTGTCAAAATATTCCCCACACTTTTTTGACATGAGGCATATAGCTGATTGTGACAGAAAGGCTGCAGAAAGAGGAAGAGTGGCTCACAGGGCAGGTCATAATAATGCATTAATCAGCGAGTCCTCCACTGCAGCAGCAGCAGCAGCGTGCATAACTGTGCATCATCCAGTTCATGCAAAAAGGGGAAGAGACGGGATGGCATGTTGTTAGCTTACTTTTAAGTTTCTTTTTCTGTGCGTCTGTTGGATGGAGGGTGGAGGGTCGAATTCAGGGCATGACTGTCTAATGAAAGTTGGTAGCCCCTGTGTAGTAACATCATCTTTTCTATTGTTCCTCTTATAGAAACATTACTTCTCCTGCAAGAAACACTTTGACATCCAAACCCTGAACTCTACTTACACTCAGGTGAGTGTCCACATTTAATCTTTAATTGTGAAATTCTGTTTTCTTTTCAATTTACACATGTGCATGCCTGTATTGCTACAGATAATTGTACTAAAACAGAACCATGCGTTTGTCCACAGATGGAGAGTAAAGGTCTATATAAGGCCATGGGGGAGCTGGATCTGCTGTTTAACTACATTGAGACATACCTGGCTTCCAAACAGCACAAAAACATCGTGGCTACAGTTTGAAGACCTGTCGACCCTAATCAAAATGTGACCTTGTTCTTCTGACTCTTGCACTCTTTTGCATCCAATCCGTTATTTTCAGTGGTGTGAGTGTTGCCAGTTGTTGTTGTAGCCTGCTGAACCGATGTATTTGTTATTCTGAGACTTCTGTTTTTGTCCTGAGGACAAGTTAATGTTTGAAGACCATATTGAGTCCTACATATATGAAGCTACAAACCAAAACTGTCACTTATGAAGCTGTGATATTTATTTTTTTATCATATATAATATGTATTTTATATGTAATTTATATTTATGATGACTAATATTGTGTTGTTGCAGATGAATAAATGACTTGATACTGAATGAATCTCTTTTGATTTTTATTTCACAATACCATAGAGATGTTATTGTTCCATTTATTAGGAATGGGTAACTGGTAGAGCGCTGAAAACATCACATCCTGCAGCTCTGCAGTCTATATGTGGGGAAACACTAGAGTGTAAACTCAAGCAGGCTGATGCACTAACCTCAAACGTGACCCATATACATCACTTACCAGCAACAGCCCTGCTGTATCTTAACTTACCGTAACTGTAACTAGCCAATCTCACCCTCATGGCATATGCACAGTTGCAACACACATTCACACACACAGACACGTGCAAGCCCAAAGCAATCAGTCACACAGACTCAGACACATAGCATAAAACAGAAGTAGCACACAGGAGGAAATAAGGTTAGTGTTAACAGCCCTGCATTCAAAAATGACGCTGGTTTTAGGTAACTCCTGGGTCTAATTCATCAGCTTCAATACATTTATACCTGAGCAATAAAATATTTTTTAAGGGGCATGAAAACATGCCCCTGTAATAACATTTGAATGTATGTTCACACATCTGTCTGACTGCGAAGTCACACAACATTCCTGACTTGACTCAGGCCTCGGCACTGAAACTACTCTTAAGACATTTCATCCGTCACTTGCTTAGTCAACATGGGACGATCTGAGTGGTATCATTCCAGCAATGACGGTGCCTTATGCAAAGATATCATTCATAACATCTGTCTGATAGAGCATGACTTATTTATTTTGACCAGTGCTAACAGAAGATGAATCGTGTTAATCAGTGTTGTGTTCACTCCTTTAAAAGTTCTTAAAGTGTTGATTCAGACTTCTGTCTCCCGTAAACCAGCGGTAACGTTTTGAATCTGTTAACGTCATGGTTAAGATCATGTCTGGCTGTTATGTAATGACTGGATGTGTCTGTACAGAGAGCAATGGTTTCGAGGCAATGTGAGAAAAAATGGAGACCATCAGATATGGGCTCTTCCACACTAGTGTAGGGACTTTGATGCAAAATACCGAATCATAGTTTTGAATGATCATGATTAATGATCAAAAATGGTTTAATATCTAAAACATGGATCGACCACTTTCTCCTCAAAGGTTAAGATATCCCAAATCCCCACAACATGAAAGTCCATATGAGCCCCTCTGTTTGGACTATACACACGGCACCTTAACTACTCTCTGTGTGTGTCCAGTTGTTCAAAAGGATATATCAGATATTGTTAAATGCAGTGCATTCATATTCCTTATACAAGTTGGAATTGTTACCAAGCAGTTTTAATGCCTGTTTTTACTTATCTTTTGGTTGACACGGTTTTTTTGATTGCTGCAATGAAATATTTGAAGTGTTACCATGCAATGTTTTGTCAACAATAAAAATCAATTTGAACATTTAAATGTATTGTTTAATTTCTTTTCAGTTTTATGTGAAGCAATGTATTTAATATAATGTCAAAATAGTATAATTAATTAGAAGAAAATACATTACTTATATTAACAAATGAGTTTAAGTAGTGATGAATGATATATATGTTTATGTATGTTTAACTTAAAATAGTTATTTTATACAACTTAGATTCCAGACAATAAATAATTTATGTGAACTAATATTGAGTAAAGACTACTAATGTAAACTTCAATATGTCTACTGCATCCATTTAAGGTTCTATGTTAATACAACTTGACCTGTTTAGTTTCATCTGGTGTAAAAACTTAAATGGTTTAAGGCAACGGGTTTCCACGCCATTTTCTAGTAAAGTCAACTAATTCAGGATAAGAGTGTGGGTTCAGATCCCATTGCCTTACAGTATTAAACTGTTAGGCCTACTTCAAAAGACTCCAAATGCAAATCATTGTTCGGGACGGTACGGTAATACTGGGGAGGGGGGCTAAATCTTCAAATTTAAATTTATAAAAAAGCAAGGCTCTTCACATCGTTCTTAATATTTTCTTTGGACCCTCTCCCAACTCGATACCCCTCCAATACCCAATATCTAAAAAAAATATATTTATGGTAAACATAACACTAAACATTATTCTGGAAAGAGAAAAAGTGTAAACAGCTTCACCTGCCCTCCCAACACGTATAGATTTCCTTCCCCTTGAGCCGTCCGTCATGGAGATGGGGGAGACGCAATAACGTTTCAATAAGAGGATAAGGCAGCACATTTTCATACAGTCTCTCCTAGAAGACATTCATAATGTTGAACTTGGTTGTTCACATGAAAAGTGACAGAAAATGTTTTGTCAGAATTGAAATAAAGCGAGCTAATGTAGATAGCGAAGTTCAAACCCTGGTTCATGTCTCTCCACCGCACAGTTGGCCGATCACGTCATGAAGTGGATGTGAAAGTCTGAAAAAATTACAGAAGTTTTTCGGATGCAGTCCCTCTCTGATCCGACGTCGGAAAGGTTTAAGGGGGTGAGGAGGTTTCCGAAGCTATTTGACCATCCAAGGAGCTAATAATGGCTGCTTAAAGGGCAACTTCTCTAATTTTTTCCAACCAAAAATTCCCCTCAAACCTTATGAATCTTTATGATTCAAAATAATGAATCAGAACGGATGTCTTTGACAACTTTTGCGATGTCTCCTTTTCTTCTTGTGAGTGTTTTTAATGTCACATGTATTATATGACTATTTCCAAATAGACTTTTTTAAATCACATGTGCCAACAACTTTTGCAAAAAGAGAGACATATATGAAAACAGTTTGAACTATTTTCATGTAAACACCTTTAAAGAAATTTAGAAGCACATATCATCATACCAACCCAACAACACCGGGCTTTCATACACCGTTGTTTGTGTCCCATATTCATAACTTCAAGTCACATTTTAACGGTAAAAACAGTCATTTTAAGCCCAACCGTGTTTTTTTTTTCCTAAACTTAACTAAGTGGTTTTGTTGCCTAAACCTAAACAAGTGTTTTTTTTTAAATCACAACATTAAGCGACCGAAAAGTGATGCCGAGGGATCTGACAAAGTGTCAGTTGTAGTTGGGATGAGAATGTGTTGTTATTTGAGCCAGAGTATACGGATATTCAGATTTCACAATGAGGCTTGTCCTTGAGCGGGACACAATAATAAACAGACCGGATCGAGCGAAAGGTAAGGAAAACCTTTTATTTCTCTGTAGGGTTCTTTCCATAATGTTGTCACACACTTATAATAACAATCTGAGCCTGTTAGTGGCAAAAGCAAGCACTTTTAGTGGACGTGACGTTACATTAACGCTGCTCACTCGCCCTCACAGCTTGTTATGCTGCTGCCGGTTACAGCACTTTCCCGCAATACTGGACCAGTTACAAAAATTGTTGTCCCTGTTAGTCACTTTGACACAATAACATGAGAAAATGGGGTCCAGGTTGAAAAATACCAAAGTTACCCTTTAATACTCCTTCTACTCTGAGCCCCCTCCCCCTACTGATGTACATACAGTCCCCTAGTATGATGATATGGGCTTTTAAATTTGTGTGGACATGAAAATAGTTCAAACTGTTTTAAAAGATGCGTCTCTTTTTTGCTAGAGCTGGTGACCTGAAAGTTGTGTTTATTCAAACAGTTGCGGGCACATATGATTTAGAGAAGTCTCTTTGGAAATAGTCAAGATGCATGTGACTTTAAAAAAAACACCCACGAGAAGAAAAGGAAGATAACATCGCAAACGTTGTCAAAAACATCCGTTCTGATTCATTATTAAGGTTCATCATGTTTGAGGTGAGTTTTTGTGCTCACACCTCATGAGTCAAGATTAGATTATATACATACATACATACATACTTAGAGAACAATGAATTATGTGTTCCAAAAGAAAAAGTATGTTTTTTAAATAATCAGCAAAAACAACAACAGAAGAGTGAAAAAAAAAGAGAAAATCAAAGCAACCACAGTAACCACAACATGTACCCAGAGCTGTACTTGACAGTAAAAACAATCTGTTTTCCAGCACAGGTGAAAGATTAGCAACTATACTGATGAACATGCAAAACTGACAACGAAACAGCTTTCCATTTGATCATGTCTGAGAGGTGATGTGTCTCACTTTTGCTACCTTGGCCTGGGGGAGGTCAGTCGGCGCCGTCGTGTCTGCGAGGAAGTGTGTTTGTGTGAAAGAAATCAGGATGGCATGCCACTTCAAAGAACGCCGAGCTGCGTCTCACCACCTCAGTTGAGAAGGTGCCACCCTTCATATTTCCCCACGCTTTTCAAAAGGGTGTACACGGTAATGACATATCGGGGGTGACACGCTGACACGTTTCAGTTTGTGCATTATGTATCGCTTGTTTTCACATTTGTGAACAAATGAATGTCTTATCCAATTTTCCTTCAATGATGGAAATACTCTGATGATGTTGAGAAGGTGACTTGATGATTACGTCAGAAGCTACGTTGACAGTATTTACCTCTAACCTTCCATGATTTATTTCCCACCAGCCAGAAAACAAAATGGTGAAGGGTGCCCTCCCGCTTCTTGTGAAGTGCGGTGGGTGGGTGGGTGTCATGAGGTTTGTAGTAGGCGTGTGTAAAGGGGTAAAACCTCCACAGGACTAATATCTATCATGAGGAACTCCCCTGAAGCTCCCCGTGCCCCTTTTCTTACTTACCTGAGAGAGAGAGAGAGAGCGAGAGATGACTGTAGGTTTCGTCACACTCAAAGCTGGAATCTGGTTGTCTACGGCCGCCTGGTACCTGAGGAGAAATAAGCTTGTGCGTTAGCGGGAAGCTGCTCTAAACACCCCAGTGTTGGCAAATGTCTGTTGACTCAATGCCACCACACTGTTTTGCTACGCAAATGCGTATATTCCAGGAGTCACTCATGATAGCATGCATGTCACGAGTTGAGTCTGTGCACTCCGTGTCAAAACCACAAATCCTAAGAGGACCAGACAACCTGAGTCATAGCCGGAGACGTGAATGAGCAGAAAAATTCTCTAAATGTTGAGGCAAAGGTCAAATATGGACAAAATATTAAAATTTGATAGATATTCAATTAATGAACTGGACAAACAACTCAGAACAGGATACGCACATAAAGTAACAAGTAAACAAGTTGGCGGCCATAAGCAAGTGTTTGCATAAAGAATTAAAGGGGCTCTATGTAAGAATCAGAAATTGCTTGTTAACAGTGACATCTGTGGCCTTTAAGTCAACGACAGTCAGCGTCCTGTTGCTCGCAATACCTGGATGCGAGCAAGAATGGGTCAAAACAGTGACGTGACACACACGAGACTGAACGTGATTGACATTTAAAACCACAATATCACTTTATATTTCACATGCTTGGCAGTAATGTAAAAAGCTTACCTGTCCAATGCAGCTCGGGGTCCGTTTTGATAGCAAAAACCGAACGAAGGTCCCTCCATGAATCGAATGCCCGGCTGATGTTGATCCTAGTTTTCCCCCTTGACGTCGGTCACATTCCTATTTTGCAAGACGGGCTTCACTAGACATAACTTTATTTTTTTGTACTTCCTTGGAGTTTGTTTTGGAGTCCGAGTTTGTTGGCGTTAGCGGACTCCATTTCTAACCGAATATTAGCTGTGGTTGCACACTGTTGGCCCTGAAGCGGAGCTGAAAATAAAGGCACTCTCGAGCGTGCATGATGTCACATCTGTTGAATTTTCCTGGAAAAACTAGCCTGGATCCTTCACATTAAAAGCAGTCTACAGGCTGATAGAGGAAACCCAGAAAGTTGCAGAAGGTTTAATTTTTTTGTTAGGTTACAATCTGTTCACACATTGGCAATAAGAAACGATTAATAAACTTTTTGTTTGTGTAAAAACTAGTAAAAATGTTGTATTACCTTGGTTTTAACTATTCAAATAACATGACTGCTTTGGAGAAAAAAATGTAATCAAGGAGACAACTCTACTAAATGCTTGAAATATTATAAATTGTAATAGTTTCTACAATAGGAGTTTCTGAAGTTTTTTAGTCTATTTTATATAAAAAGACCTTAGAGTTGTCGTCCATCTTATCCATCCATTTTACACTGTCAAAGTTATTTAATATGCAGAAATGGAGATAAGAGAGCAGGTTTGTATTTTATGTGTTTTTTAATCCAAAGCTGAAGCAGACAAAAGTACGGCAGGTGGAGCTGAATGACAGGAAAACAACGACATTTTTGTGCTTCCACTACAAAAAAAGGTGTTGAGAAGGATGAAAAAAAAAAAAAAAAAAAAAAAAAACAGGAGGAACATTGTCACAAACATTCAAAGAACATTTTTACAGTGAGTGATTTGTAGGTGCGATGTGACAGGTAATGTGGATGTGATTTTACAAAGTGAAGTGAACCAAACTGACAAAATTAACACAATCGTTTCCCATGATCCCAAATGAGCTGGAAGCGTCCTGTTGCGTTAACAAGAACATTGAAGAGAAACCGGCCATCACACCCTGTCTGAATGTGACGACAGCTTGCTGGTGGTATTGTCAGAGATTCTGCTCTGGGACGAGGAGCAGCTCTCAAGTACTTTTTACTTCCGATCAATCCTCCAGGAAGTGTGGAGGAGAAGTGATGGTGAACACTGGCATTGCACCAGATTAGTCCCACTGAGGCTCCTGACAGTTCAGCTGGTGCAACCGACAGTAACTCTAAGTGATCTTTCCGGAGAGAGTCCGTCTGAACCACGTATTCCCTCGAGGGTATGCTACTGCTAACATAAACACACACAAACGCTCCCTATTGTTGCTCGACATTTCTCCAACACAAACAGAAATCAACGCTAAGGAAAAGGTCCTCGCAGTACTTCAAGCTGACAAACACATCTGCATAGCATTAACCTGAAATATAATCTGGCAATGTTATAAACTGGGAAGCATAACATTGGTAAAAGCCTGAACCAAATGGTAGGTCGGGGTTAAAAGTCATTTGCTGCTTTAGCAACACTCAGTAAGGCCTATGCTAATATGTTCATAAAATCCATGAAAAAATACAGTATCGGTTGGCTCCTACTCTCCTACGAGCTACATGCGGGAGAAAGGTTGAGCCAGTTTCTGTTCTTAAACCTGGCGTCCTTCTCTGCCCTATAAACTATGTACCTGAAAAAACAAGCGTAGATTTAAGGTAGGAGAGAGGGGCCACGAGTGAGGTGCTCTGTCAGAATGGCACATGGCCTTTGTGAGTGCATAGGCCTCTGTTCGACATTCATGAAGACAAGCTGAACCTGACAGACACTCCCACTTCAAGTCCCAGAAATGGGCGACTATTTCCAGCTAATTCCAACAGTCCGGGACAGAGTCCTTACATTCCACTTGTCAGTTCAAAATACATCTGCTTACTTTGCATGTACGTAAAAGAAATCTTCCCTTGCTTTTATTTTTGGGATTTAGCCTTTTGATTTAACATTCACAGGTTTGGGGCTAGAGCTAGAACAGGGCTGCGGGGTGAAAGAGAACTACTGCTAATGCTAAGGCTTCATGTCCGATTCCAACATTCAAGCCCCTCTGAGTACACAACCTGATATTTGGGAAAGGAGAGGAGAGAGATCTCACCGATTCCCCTCTCCTCTCCTTTTCTATAATTCATAATCTCTTCACTGGTGTAAAAACACAGATCAACATCCTCTCTGCCGGAGCAGAGCGGTGGGTTTGTTAAAATGGTAGAGTAATAAAAACAAACACTCCTACAAAACATTAGAATTTGCAATGAAAAATAAAACACTGAGAAAATCCATGCAACGCGACTCACGTGTCGACAAATTATTGCTTCCTTTTTACAACCTGTGTCTGTATGTGCATGCATGCGTGCATCTTTCAGTGGGCAGCAGACTGTGGGTCCGCCATGGGGTTACTGGCTTTCTTCCTCCGTTTCGATAGCAGTGGATTGCGCGACTCCTCAATGGTCTTGATCTTGATTTGCTCGTAGTCGACCCTCATTGTTGCCAAGGCACTGGTCATTTCCTCCTGAAAAACGACAAAGAAGCTCATCAGGCTACTTGCTTTGCCCAACCAGAGTCTGCGTTTTTTGTATAGACACCACTGCTTTCCAGCTGGCGAAGCAGAGGACGTCTGTCCAGTGTTACACTACTTTCTATGGCATAAGCAATATCCTCCGATACTTCTTCAGGGAAATTGTCGATGCCAAAAGAGATAGAACACCACCGGCTTTAATGACGGCGGCAGCCATAATCATGTACGCACTGTGTATTTTTTTCTTTTTTTAATGATGTTTTTTACATTCTACCTTGAAAATAAAATTGTGACAACAGCAGATCTTGTCTTTGGATTCTTTTCTTTATTCAATAATGTGCTTGAGATGCATTTCTTTAAGCTGTTAAATGCAAATACATTTGAAGGCCAGTGACTGGTATACTTTTGGATGTTCTAGAGTTATTGGAAGTGTTCGGATCACACAAGTCGGAAACAATCCTACGCACAACGGGCTGGCAGTGAAAATGTTGTTTTTGAAAGGCTAAACGCCAACAAATATGTATTGAAGCAGTTAGAGAGTTGTGAATGTATTGGGTACCGACTACAGAATTGTCTCATATTGATGAGTTTCATATTCTGTTTACCGATAAGGAGGGCAATCCGTTTACTGTTTGTCGCTGTCCATAGCCGCTGAGCATAAAGTAATATAAGGCTCTTCTGGCTATATTGTAGCTTATAATTTTGCTGGCTGCTGTTGTTTTTCAGGCCTGTTGGCTGGTCACTGAAATGCATGCAGTAGGCTAATCAGAGTTTTATGTTGGAGTTGTATCGGTAACGTTAGTGCAAAAAAACATCAATCTCTCTCTTGCTCGCTGAGTAGACTGTGTATGTGTGTGCATGGGAACCTAGAAAAAAAAAAAGCAGAAGCGGGGAGGCGGTTCTTGTGGGTACTATCAATAGAAACCTGCTGGCGCCACTAACCAGCTTTATCTTTTTAAGATTGAATACCACAAACAAACAGTAAATAAAATTATTAATACATTGCGATTAAGCTAATCATAGGTATTTTTCTGATTTAACTAGATGGATTCTTTCATCAATAAAAACATAAAAAATTGAGAGCAGGATGAGTGGTAGGTAAAAACTATTTAATATCTCTTAAATGTAGCTACCATACAGGCAGAGCTGTCCTTTCCTCTTTTTTTGAGAGAGAGCTAAACTGATACAAAGAGAAACAGATATCTAACCTTGACATCCTCCCATGCGTCCTTCTCCTCCTTTAGCACCCGGCTGGTGTGAAGTGGAGTCTGGGGAACCTCCATCGATTGCTTTATGAAGACACACAGAAACACATCCAAATCTTACTTCACTGGAGGGATGTCAGCCAGAACAATGGAGTTGAAAAGATGGTAAGAAAGTCAGCTAGAAAAATGCACGATAGAACATGTGCTTACATTGATCCATGGATGATTCATGAACTCTGTGATGGTCATCCTTTGCGTCGGCTCAGTCTTAAGGAGGGTCCTAATCAGTTGTTTAGCTGCAAACACAATTATTTTTTAAGTCAATAAAAAGGAAAAGTCATATCCAAAAGGGTCAAGTATGTGTAACACTGAAAATTAACAAAACAGTAACGGTGCTCCGATCGATTGGCCACCGATTGTTATCGGCCGATATTCGTTTTAAATAGTTTGATCAGTGGTCTCTTAAAAAGGCAAATCAGATGACGCTAAAGACATGTGACAATTGCTCTAAGCCGAATCGACGTCTGTGTAAAAGGGACAGCCGGCATGGCTGGACTACACACACACACAAGACGCCGACCCTGTTGTGATACACATCACGCCGGCATGCTATCTAAAATCACAACTGGGGCAGCACTATGCTGGCTTTGTTTGGTTCAGTGTAAAAAAGCAAAGCGGGTGTAATGAGGGGTCGTTTTATTAGATAGAGTGTCTCTAAGAGAGAGAATATGTTGCCTGCCAATAAATAAACAATCTCTGATACTTTCTCATCTCTTAATTTTAAGAATGAATATACAATGTTAAGAATAGTTAAATAAATAAATAATGCTACATGATAAATAGAAGGCTTCAAATAGACCCTGTGATCGGTATCGGCCGATACTGCTTCCAGCGATCGGTGATTGCCCTTACAAAACAGTGAGGCCCTTCCACTTGCATGATGGTTCCAAATGAGACTATTGCTATATACTTTTGTTATATGTGGATTGACTGGCATATCGTATATCTATCTATCTATATATCAGTAAACAATGTTAAAATAATAAACACAAACAATACAAGCAGACAAACATAACTATCACACACTACAAGTTAATGAGCACACTATCCAGTTATGATGCAATACAAAAAAAGTTGCTCATACAGGAAGATATCGAGTCGGTATATGGCAAATCATCACGTTTTCTTCTCTTTTCTTTCTAAAAGCTTAGCATTACTCAGGAAATAAGACATCACTTTCAATTGCAGTGAATGTGACTGATGGTTGCAGATAGGAGGTGAAACACCTGCATCAGTTTCAATTTCTTCTTCATACAGTTAAGACCAATATAGCAGGTGCTCCTCTGTCAACCCAATAACTGACTCTTCACATATTACTTTTAAGGAGAGACACATTTCTTTATAAACAAAATAATCCTTCACATAATTTGGTTTTTGATCAGTTTTAGGAAAAAAGGCTGAGCCTCAACAGTTCACCACATTTAAACCCAATACGTCCAGCGCCTATATACATAATCAAAGTGTAGGTATGTATGTTGCCTGACCTTCCTCCGATACGTCAGACCATTCAGGGTTGGGAAACTCATATTGGCCCATCCTGATCCTCTTCTTCATCCCAGGAGAGA
Source organism: Adelosebastes latens (assembly GCA_916700685.1). Taxonomy (NCBI): domain Eukaryota; kingdom Metazoa; phylum Chordata; class Actinopteri; order Perciformes; family Sebastidae; genus Adelosebastes; species Adelosebastes latens. The sequence continues at coordinate 67,135 of CAKAKR010061432.1, read as the reverse complement.
TGGCTAGACCATGGTTAGAATAAAAGGGAGGGTATCCACACAACCTGGTGATGGTTTAAAAGGCAAATGTTAGTTATAGCACCAAGTACATAATCTTATGTGATGAAGGGTTCAGAGATATTGCAAACTAAACTGACTTACAGGATATACATAATGACACCCAACGACCACATGTCACATGACTTGTCATATTTCTCTGGGCCCAGAACCTCGGGAGCTACAGACAGAAAGAAAGGAAGGAATAAAGGGGAAAGCAAGGGAAGAGAAGGGCGGAGAAATGTGTTATATATATAATTTTTAACTGTTTATTAATGAGCAACGAGTGGAACGGATATGAGAGTACACACAGAAAGAGATTCTTACCAACATAGTAGGGTGTGTAGCAGGGAGTAGCTAAAGAGTTGTGGGAAGTGGTCTCCTTGGCAAAGCCAAAATCTGTGAGTTTGAGCAGGGCATTGGGCCTCTTCGTGGAATACAGTAAATTCTCTGGCTGCAGGGAGGATTCGGGGAAACCAACCAGAAGAAAAACAGGAGTTATGACGTTAGTTACTGCAAGTCACCCTTTAACCCCATTCTCAGATTGCTCTCATTTCTCAGTAAACAGCAAGGAAATTCCTTATTAAGCTATGTGATAATATAAAGTTATGATACAAACCTTGACGTCTCTGTGTGCTATGTTGATTGCGTGCAGGAACTGAATGGCCTCTCCTATGCTCTTCATGATGTCAGATGCCTCTAAAGTAGAGAAACAAACAGCTATTTTTAACAGAGATTGACAGAAGTTTTGCATTAACTAGCTGACGTACTGACCATATACTGTATATCTCAACACTGTGCCAGCAGCAGCAAATGTAAAAGACACCAATAAAAGTTGCATGATGTTGTGGATCATAAAAATGAACTTTATATTTAGCAGGTGTCAGTATGTGCCACTTGTATAGATACAGTAGCATATGTGAACCAGTGTGCTATGTAATCATGTAATAAAATACAGCAGTATTGTAAGAAATGTAGGGCTGTCAAAGCGATAATAACGTGTTAACGAAAATTTGTTTTAACGCCACTAATTTCTTTAACACATCCTTCGGAGGTTGTAGCGGGTTCAGTTTTTAAGCTGAAATGAAGATACTGGCCTCATATGAAACTATAAAACCTAAGGAATCTATTGGTACCAACCATGTCATACTAGCCTGTTGCAAAGGAGGCTAAATAACGCTCCAAACTTGAGCTAAATTTTGGTGAGGAACAACGGTCGTGGCCATTTTCAAAGCCGTCCCTTGACGTCTGACCTCAAGATATGATGCAGTTTGGGACAAGTCATAGTCAAGTCAGCACACTGACAGCTGTTGTTGCCTGTTGGGCTGCAGTTTCCATGTTATGATATGAGCATAATTGTTATGCTAAATGCAGTACCTGTGAGGGTTTCTGGACAATATTTGTCATTGCTTTGTGTTGTTAATTGATTTCCAATAATAAATATATAAATACATTTGCATAAAGCAAGCATATTTTCACACTCCCATGTTGATAAGAGTATTAAATACAAATCTCCCTTTAAGTTACATTTTGAACAGATAAAAAATGTGTGATTAATTTGCGATTAATAACGATTAATCATGGACAATCATGTGATTAAATATTTTAATTGATTGACAGCCCTAAAGAAATGCTGTGATTGTTTTAAGTCAACAATAGATTGTTATTACCTCTCTCTGTGAAGGCCTGGTCTCCTCGGTCCTGGATTCGACTAAAAAGCTCACCACCATCCATGCTGCAAAAAAAGAAAGAAAGAAAAGTCAGGATCTGGCTTTAATAAGCAGATACACTTCTGTACTCATAACTAACCTCAACCTTGGCTCTTACCTCTTTTTGATTTTGAAACTTCGGTGCACATGTAACCCAAAAGTTTAATAGACCTCAAAAGTTCAATCATGGATCAACGAGAGCCAACAAGCACACCTTTGCATTGACAGGTCACTGAATCATGCCTGGACTACATGAGAGGTTATCATGTGTCAGACACACTCGTGGTGGTGTGTTGCACTGACAGGAAAGGACACACAGATAGGAAACTGTCCTCAGCAGCATTATTTCTGAGTAGCCGGGTTCAACATCAACGTTTTGTTTTTTAAATTGCTTGGTCGGGCAAGTGGGTCCGAAATCGACTTGCCGTACGTCAATTTTTACTTGTCTCTATACAAATTGTTTTATTTATTAAAGGTTATCTAATAACAACAAAGATTAAAGTTAATTGTCAAGTTTAATCTTTATTTAAGTAAATTAATCTTGAGTTTCGCCCACATCCTCCAACGCCACCCTACTTTCCAGGATAATTGAAATGTTCACTTACGCTTCACTTCAAACTTTGTCTTTACCCGCCGTCATTTGCTCGCAAGTGCCCGATCGTTACTGTGCATGTGCAACTCTCAACAGAGATGAGAAGGAAGCGAGACGGCTCACTCCCTAGCTATTTCCATCATCAGCTCCTGAAAAAACAATGTGTCTAATTCTTTTTTTGTGAGTTGCTAGATTTACTACGTGGCATTTTACCTGCGAGCGGGCAATCCTTATTGTTGAGCCCTGAGTAGTGAACTAAAATTAGCAGAGGAAGGCTCTGGGTAATAAAACATATTGCTACACCACTGTATGATCAAATTTGAAGGCAAAATACCGTACTAAGCCAAAATAACAGCATGGCATGATGTAAGATTTATCCCAATTGCGCCTGGCTGTATAAAACATAGCGTACCCTGATGCAGTTTTTTTTTTTTCACTCTTCCTCTGACTGGTTTGCTAGTAGAGGTGGTCTGTGGTCTGTGGTCTGTTGGTTGACCAACACTTTGTGAAACCATCTGAATGACTGGTTCACACCTTTTGCACAAAACTTTGCGAATGACCAGGTCAGCAATCTGCTCACTATTTAAAACCTTACACAGCAGGAGCTACAAAGGCACCATTACTATCAAAACCACACCTATTTTAACTTTTTTTTAATAGTCCAGTTCACACCTTCAGTCTATGTATGACCAGTACGGCATTACAATCAACCGGTGACTTACTAAACTGTTTCACACGAGTTCACCATTTCACAGTTTCATCGGACGCAGAGACACATCACGTCTTTATTTGGCAATTTTGCATCCGAAAACATGTTTGAACTAAAAAAGAATTGATTACAAATGATGATAAATGATGACAAATCGTTACTTGCCGGAAACACACATGAAATTATAGTGATTATAGTAGCGAGATGCTACTTTCAGGATTTGTCACGATATGTTAACTTTGTGTGTGGTAGATGTTTTTGTATTTTAATTACATTTTCTCAAAAACATTATCTAAAACAGTAAATGTTTGATAAAAGTACCTTTGTACCAGTCTGGTGTAATGGACTGTTTAAGACTAGTGACATTTATTTAGGACTGGCTAGTCTAAATTATTGTTTTGATAAGAAAAATCCTTTGAAAAGTAATTTCCGTAAATATCTATATCGTCAAAGGACTTGAATTATTGACGTTATGGCTTGTAGCCATGTTGCTCAGCTCAATTACACAAATTTTACTTTACTGAGCTGGAAATGAAGACACAGAAAGGCTCTCCAAATTTAGGTGTTCAATGTAAGCATTTACTAAGGGAAAAAAAGAAGAAAAGAAATAAAGCGTGTGCAGAGCCCTTATCTCCCGTTATCTGATTTTGACTAGATGGCGGACCAAGTGGCGGTTCTATCCGGACCTGTGACCAATTTCTCAGAAATTCATGAGCAGAAATAATAATCTTCACGGAGCATGTTTTTTTTCCCCGACGGTCGCAGCTAATCCAGTTACTACAGCTATGCTTCACTCAATTGAGGCAATCAAATAGATTGTTTGTCGTACAAAGACAGTTCGCTAGAGAGAACAGCGTAAAGACAAATATGTGAGAGAGATAACAGCATGAAGCATGAAGCATCTGACCCGCTACTCTCTGATTACAGACGTTTCCTGGTCTAACCAAAGTAGCACAACACACCTTGACCATGAACTTACAGCTGTGAGTCAGTTTTCTCTGCTATGAACATTATTAACACCAAGCAGATGCCACCAACTCCGTTCAGGTAAAGATTCAAACTACTGGCCGCTGCTCACAGGCCCATTTATCTCACTAGGGAAGGAAGTAAAAAAAATTCTAAAAATAAAGTGAAAAGGGGCTGCCCAAAGGTCTGTTTACACTTTTTTAAAAGAGGCACTTTTTATTTATTTTACTTGAAATGTAGGCCTTAAGTTTATTGTGCTAGGACTAGGGGTGGAACGGTTCACAAAATTCACGGTTCATATCACGGTTTTGGGGTCACGGTTTTCGGTTCGGTTCGGTACATTTATGTTACAGCAAGGAGGTCAATTTCTGATTTCAACATGCTTTTCATTTATTTGGCAAAAATAAGTAAACAAATGTTTGCCTTAACAAAAGTATGGCTTACATATGAACATAAACACTTCTTCATTGACAAATCTTAATTGAAAGAATAGGTCTTCTACAGTAATTAGTACAAACAAAAAAATGCAGCTTTGTTATTTTCATATAAATATGATGATATTATAAGCTAAGGCCATACATTGAAGCATAAGCTCAACCAGAACTATGCTAAAAAACATAGCTTTTTATCTCCCACTCATTCAACAGTGGCTCATTGGTCATAATTCTTACTATAAAAGTTAAGGCACTCAAATACTGACATATTGTCAATAAGACAAAATAAATTACAAAAATAAAATTACAAATGTCTGTAATGTAAATGTAATGTTCCATCTTAAGGCTGTTGGTAAATCCTCAACTGCTGCTTATGCTAGTTTATACAGGGAAGGCACAACAGACTAACATTCACACGTGAAGGCTCACACTCTTTGACCATATGCTTTAATTCTGTATTGTTTACGATCCAGTGTGGTTGTATATGCAGCGATAAACGCTCTCATAGCATTAGATATTACTTTGGCACGGTGTGAATCTGCAGTGGGAGGCTGTCTGAATGCTGTGGGGGAACGGACTCTCCGTCCAGTCTGCTTTTGTTTCGCTCCGCTAATCGACACATTCGGGTGATGCTGTCGTAATTAAATGTTTCACGTTTCCACATATAAACCCAACTTCAGTTGAACAGTGTCGGCGTACAGTTTGACACAAATCGTTCTCAGTTTAGCTTGCCTATCATGAGCTACTGGGCGCTACAGCGCTGCTATCATTCCTGGTGCGCTGTCAAAACTTTCCGGGTAAAACTCACGCTCCTGAGTTTCTGTTCCACACGTGCGAGTAGTAGACATAAACAGCTGTTTGGGTAACGGCGAACCGAAAAGATGTCGCGGACCGAACCGAACGTCTTGAACCGAACGGTTCAGATCAAATACACGAACCGTTCCACCCCTAGCTAGGACTCATATTTATTTAGTTAGCTACCAGCATTTGTATTCCATACAAGCATCATACAAGTTCAATGTGTGTGTATTTTAAAAGTATCCTACTTTGAAAATAGACAATAAATATTGTTGAAATTATATGAAAATTAGGGCTGTACCCAAATCCTATTTTTTTTATTTTAATCGGATTTGGCTATTCAATACTCTCCCCGGCGCTAGCTGGCCCTCACCAGGTGCATTTCCTCTGCGACGGTGCACCATGACCAGCTCTAGGTCGGCTTGTAAAGGCCCGAGACCGGGGGAAGGTGGCTCACAGATTTGTAGTTTATACGATATAGTATACAGTCAGACACAAAGGTAGGCTAACCTTATGGGTTTCATTTTGCAAGATACCGATAGATTAAATATGCAGTATTAGCCGTTGATTTGTTAGTATTCAGTTAGCATAACATTAGCTAGCTTAACTTTGTGCAGATGACTGTGTAGTTGGTATTTGGCTTGTAGATCTGAAGGTCCTGTACATCTGTTTGTAAATTGGACATGGGCCTCCAAAGATTTGCATTTTCTGAACTACTTACAGGTGTTCACTAGGGCCCTATGATTTCCGCGATGTGGAAAACACGGACGGAATCGCGTAATCTGATGATAAAAATTAAATAAGCTGTAAAACGCAGAACAGTGTGGAATTTGCTAAAATGTTGATGCAATATATGAAAATCAGGGGTTTCCATTATAAGCGTTTTTTCACAGCACCTAAGCTGACTGAACAGAAAAAACGATGCCGCTATATTTTGGTTTCAGTTACGGGCACCATGCCTCGCTTCTCTGCTCTGTGTCGGTGTTGGTGTCGGTGTTTCACCGAGAGCAAGCTCAGCTGCTGCTCACACACACACTTGCACATGCACACATTCATGTCGAAGAGGCCCTCTCAGACGACTAGCGTAGTTCACACTACATGACGAATTTCGGAAAAAATGAAATGGAATCTGGAAAAAAAAAAAAACGGATTTCATAGAGCCCTAGTGTTCACTAACGCCAAAACACATCAGTGTTGCCTCTGTCAGCTTCTCTTTATATGGATATTTATCTTTCACGTATACTTTATACATTTCTGATGATGAACGATTGACAGATGACAGATGAATAGACCGGTGACAGAAAATGACTACCGTACGCTACCCTCCAAAAATAGCCGCAGCGCCCAAGAATGCTCCGCAATTCCCATCCCCCATAGCCTGCAACCACCTGAGAGGAAACACTGTTCACGTCATTTTTTTAGCAAGCATGCTTGCCCTGCTACAATATAAAAACAAATAATGTAATGCACACTGACTGACAACGACTGAGATTATATAGATGTAAAGGTAGGCTATAGGACGCAATTTAGACATCATCAGGTTCTGACCTTTGCTGGGAGGAAATGTTAATAACTTGGAGCACAGCAATCGTCTCTACACTGCTGAGCAGGTTGCATTGTTATAAGGCTGTTTAAGAAAGCCTACTGTCTCAAAAAAACATTACAAAATATCAAGAACATTTGTAAACAACATAAGTATTTAGTATGGTAGCACAGACACATTCAAGACAGAATTACAGAAAACGTTACTGGTGCTGTCAAATACAAAGCTAAATGGTTGTTAACCTGAATTCAATATGCATGAGAATGAGTATGAGAAAATCTTACTCAATGCACTTGATAAGTTTCATTTAATCTTTTTGCACGGTATGACTGTGTGAGTTTCAGGTCCAATCATCAATGCCAATTTTGTGTATGTGTGTGAATACGTGCATGACCGCACAGACGGATTCTTCAGGCGTGCATGTGTTAACGGGAGAGCAGGACACGCAGACTTAGAGCCGTGGGACAGCCCTGCTAAACCACAGCACACTTTTAACTTCTCTGAATCAATCATTCACATTCACATTTTGCATACTGACAAACGGACAGTAGCTCCATCCATTGCATTTTGATATTCAAATAATTGCAATGTGACAAAACGTTTTTTCACACTGATCTATCATTTCTCTTATGTGGTCAAAGTTAGAGATGAACTTGAGGTCTCTTGACCCCACCCTGTGTTTCTGAAAATGTTGGTGAAGGTGAAGTGTGAATTCTCAGCAGAATAGATACTTACTGTGTAAGAGTGCACATCTTACACAATCAGAGAAGAAACCTTGTTACACCCTTACACAGTTTCAGTCTACATTCTTTCACATCTTGTGTACTGTATGGAGACACCAGGCCAGCAGGGATGATAAGATGTACTTGCTGGAGATATCATAACCATTTACAAAAAAAACCTGATACACGTCAGCTGTTTTTTTTCCAAAACAGAATCGAAAAATTATTTGTTTTTACAGTTTGGAGATACTTTATGATATAATAAAATGGACCTTTTACATACTGAATAAAAGTTTGTTTGCTCTATTGATATGAAAAGGTGCAATATTAACTGCCGCTTATAGCTCGTAGCGCACACCTGGCAGCTTGAGGATTCTTCAATGTGTTACGGAGTCTGCTACAAATGTGGTGTGCTATTGAGTATTCTCCGAGGATGGTGTATATGGGATTGACAATTCAATTAAATTAAATGCCCATATTGATCATAATGAAGGACCATCACTGAATGTCCTAAATTATCAAGGTGACTTGACATAGTGACATAGTGACCCTTTACACAACATTGGAGAATACTTCAACAGCAGAATATAGGTCATCAGACTGACTCAATTTCAGTAGTCAGAAGGCAAGCAGACTGAGTATCTAGATCTCACAAGCCTCTTGTGTGTGAGATTCGAGGAAATTATTTAGTTTCATCAGAAAAACTACTTTTCTTTATTGGCAATTCATGCTTAACATTTTCTCAAGGAAATTAGTCATCAGCTGCATGTGACTGCAGAGGCAGACCACTACACTCCACCACAAAACATAACGATTGCACGTGTGAGAAGTCGGTGGGGGTTTGGTGGTTTTAAAGTGCTGCAAGGTGGAAATACAAAAGCGAGGAAAAGATACAACGCTCATTTAGAAGAAATGGGTCATTTTCTACTGAGGTCGTAAACTACCGATTTACAATAATTAACCTGGCTGAAATGTGTTTAGAACAATTGAGAAGGCAAAATGCTTATCACTTCACCTTTGCTCGGGGTAATCAAGGTTTTCTCATACCTGCCCTCCCAATTCTCGAAACTGCAGACTGCAATTACACAAAGAAATTCAACCAATACTCAGCATATTTGATTGAATGTACAGTTTAGCAAAGCAAGCTAAATCTGTACTGAAGGAAATATTTTATTCAAAATAATGCCTGTAGTTCTGGCAAATTATTGCACTTTTTGGTCCATTTAAACCATCAGTGTTTCCCATTAATTACTAGGGGTGGGGGGAAAAAAGCCTTGGTACATGGGGCGCCCGCTCGGCAAGGTGAGCTACTGGGGCGCCCCACCACAGTGTAAAAATACTTTGTTACAAATAAAAGACTTGCATTCAAGTACAAAAGTGTCAGCATCAAAATATACTTAAAGTACCAAAAGTGAAAGTACTCATTATACAGAATGGCCTATTTCAGAATAATGTATGTATATATCACTGGACTATAATTACTGATGCATTAATGATTTTAGCACTTTAATGTTGCAGCAGGAGCTCATTTTAACCACTTTATATACTTAATAATAACATACTACTTAATGATACATCTGCTTATTAGTTGATATATATTTTGTATTGAATCTACAAAGTAGCTAGTAACTAATATTGTCAAATAAATGTATTGAAGTTGAAAATACAATATTTCCCTCTGAGATGTGGTGAAGTATAAAGTTACATAAAATGGAAATACTTAAGTAAAGTACAAGTACCTCAAAATTGTACTTAAGTACAGTACTTGAGTAAATGTACTTAGTTACATTCCAACACTGCTAGAGCACAGAATTGTTTACAAGAACACAACATTCTTCATCGATCTAGCCCCTAATTTTGCTCTCAAAGTGCACCAGATTGATGCATTTAACTTTAAAATGTACAAAATTTCTTCTGATGGAGCATGCCCCTGGACCCCCCTAGAAAGTCCGAGGTCCACCCACCACGGTCTCACAAAATCCTGTTGGAAACACTCAAATAATAGACTAATCCACGTTGAAGGTGAATGTAAACAAGCCATCATTGCTGCGGGGGCATCTCACTTGTAAAACAATGCTGGGATATACTTTTTTTTTTTACCAGTATCATATACCATATCAAAAATACAGTAATAAAAATGTAATTTAACAAAATTTTGTCCACTTTAAATAGACAACTAAGTACCTTTCACATGCAAATCACCAAAACCACAGATCAGATGCTCCAACAATAAACTTCAACTTTCTGGGAGGAAAAGGGAAATCTGTAACCTCAAGCCTCTGCTCTTTTAAAATAATTTCACTTTAAGCATCTCCATCAAATCCTCAAGGTTTGCATTTTGAGCAGCATGCTGTCAAAAGACCCAACAAGGATGGACCACTAAAGCCATGTGTGTGCCTGCAGTGTGCTGTTGATATCTTGCTGGGGTGGGTGACGTCTGCATATGTTACGTTCCACATTTAAATCTAATTGTCAGAAGGATTATCTGCGACTGTGACCAACCAAAACACATCTGCTGAAAATGCACTCAAAGGTTTTTTGACAGGAGGATGAGGAGCTGCATTCACTTATTAACCACTACGGATAGGTATTTTAGTGTATGTGTGTCACTGGGACTCTGCACTCACCACTCCATAACAATCAGCAGACACTTCCTGCCCTGATAGAGGTTCTCAAACACATCAATGATGCGCACAATGTTGGCACAAGGTGACGCCCTCCAGTGGAGCTCCACTTCTCTACGGGCCTTGGCACAATCCTGCAGCATCTGGACAGAAGGACAGAGACAAGGAAGGTGAGGCTGATTATCATCAAATATAAACATAACAGTTAAATTACAAAATATACTACAAGTAAGGATGTCACGGGAACTACTCGTTTTCTACAGCACCGAAGGTACCGTATGACGCCTGCAGGGTCCGAAATTAACACCCGCCAAGCGCCAAATGCGGCTGCTTCTGTCCTCTGCTCTCTGTTGGAGTTTGACACACACAACAGCGCCATGCAGCAGCAAGATCTAGAGATGCAGAGATCCTTTATGTTCGAGAAGAGGATTCACTCATGGGGGAAAAACTGAACTGAACTTAACAAACTGAATTTCTGTCTTTTGTTGCTTATTGCTAAATCTCTGAAAAGTAGTGTTTTTTTTTTTATTATTGAACTCTGGACTCCTTATTTTCGGAGAATGTTATTGGGACTTGCATTTGATTAACTTACACTTAACTCCCCAGATCCACTTTGTTTGAGCCAATTGTACTTGTGACTTGCAAAACAATGACTTGGTCCCACCTCTGGTAGCCTATACCCAGTGAAATGTCAAAACCATGTCAGTGAATTTAAACTACTGCTTGCAATCTGAGGATATACACATGTACACATTACATGGGATTCATTTTGTTTTTTTGTTTTTTTAACCGTGGTACTAGATTTCTGGTATCATGTCATCCCTAACTACAAGTTATCACTACTGTTTAATTACCCATTTTTTTCACATAAAAAGTACTGAACTGAGAAAGAATTGGACCCCAAATAATCATCTGTCTCGTGTTGGCATTAATGAGGAGTGACATAAATGTTGTATCGTACTAGGTAACATGAAACCAATTGCAAATGCCACAACTACTTCACATCAATAGTAAGCATGAAAGACAGAAGTGCAGTGCTGCCATCAGCTGGCAAAAAGTTGAAAAGATGGTGTAGAGATTTTCCAATCCAGTCTTGTGTGAATGTAGCACCCTCTTTGTGTGTCCAGAGGTCAATGCACCATTCAACAAAAGATTTTGTGTCATAATATATATTTTGTATCTATTCATTGCTGCTACATTACTAATCCACAACAGTAAAATGTTACTACAAACCCGAGGGTCAGTTGCAGAGAAAGGGTTAAAAAGGTCAGCATGCTGCTCAAGCACACTCTGGCCTTATGGTACCTGGCATGACTCAGGCCTTCTGGCCAGGTGTAATTAAATTCAGTATTACACTGCTCGCAATTTTGTCTGGGTATAGTGGGTCTTTTCCCCTGGAACCCAACGTTATTATGTTCATCACCATGGTGTAGAGCAAGTAAATAACGAAAGGCTTGGTCATTTGAGGACATTCATTTACGCAGTTGTCGTTTCTGTTAAATATGATTTCAACAAAAACACAAGTTAATTTCTTTATTCTAAGTAAGAGGTGTGACAATTGAATATACATTTTATTTGAAGATTTTTCTTGCCATAAGCATTATTTGTTGTCCTTTGTGAGTTTTTTTGTTTTGTTTTGTTTTGTTATGTTAGTGAAGCACTTTGAGCTTCACTTTTTGTTAGAACGCTGCCTACAAATGGTTGCCTTTTATTTCACAAATCACATAACAAGCCTTCACTTCTAGAAATATAACAGCCAAGGCAACCTTTTTGAAAATGTATAGCAAAACTAGGATACCTAATAATGCTCATGCAAGTAATGCTGCTATGCTAATGCTACACTAGAATCGAGTGGATTTTGGGCCCGATTCCCCCCTCCAGACAAAGGTCAGCAAAGCCCTGATTTTTTAATGGTTCTAAAGATTATCTTGCCAGATATTCCTGTGGTGTGAGGTATGTTAAGAGTGTTTTTACATCCCGATCTGCTCGGAAGTCCATCCTGGCCGCACCAATTTCAAATTGCAAATATTAAACATGTTCAATATTTACGGCTGATGACGCAGTCACATGGGAGAGAACGATAGCCAATTGAGAACCAAGCTGACTGAAGAAGGAAGGGCAACAGCAGCATCAAATGCAAACGCGGAGCATCTTGTTGTTAATTTGTGGCAACAACACACAAGTGTTTATTTAATGTGTCTCTATGACTTCATCCATATTTGTTCTTTTTTCTACCTCAATTTTCAGTACAAAGTAGTGCAAAAACTTAACATACCTAATTCTTCCTGCCCGTCGTCCGCCATGTATATTTACACTAAAATCACGTTTGATCGCGAGAGATTTTGCGAGATTTGCAGTTTTGAGAGTCGGGACTCTTGTTGTTCATGAATGGAATCTGTTAGTGTGTGGTGTGCTGTTTAACGTGTGGGGTCTCCGACATTTTCAACATCTGTTAAGATTTGAAAAACCTTTTAGTGTGGGCCAGCCTTAAGAGAAAGCTGTCAGTGAGTTACTAAGTATGAGTTTTTAACATTGGGTACCCCTGTTTAGTAAACAGAAGGACTTACTCTGGACAGGGTCATATATTATGACCTTGCCAGTTGTAAATAACACAACATATTCCACAGAGATTGTCACAAGAAACTAGTCGTCTCCTTTACAGTAGTAAAAAGAGTCGCTGCTGGGTCAAATATAGGCCTGAACTTCTAAACTATGAGCTCCAACCTGTCTCAAAGAGTAAATATAAGATAATCATCTTTAAGTTCATCAACCAGGAGACAGTATTGATTACATAGCTACACCTTCAAAACAGACTGATGAGAATTTGTTTGAATTTATAAACAAAAAACTACCACACTTTAATTTTCCTTTGCTAAAGAAGATATCAAAACACAAATAATTCAATAATATAGGTATGAAGAAACTGATTCATAGCAGATTTGAACAACTTTTCAGTGAAGCCGCTCAAAGTATAGGTTGTGACTGAAGTAGTAACAATTTAATGTTAAATAAGCGCTAGTGTTGTTTATAGATTTCATTATACAATACCAAAAGTAAAACCCTTAAAATATCCTTGTCAGTCAATGGAAAGAATTCAGCCTTGTAGCTTTGACAATGAGCCATCGTCTGTCTATCTTGTGCTGTATTACATTCCAACCCTGCCCACAGTCACAACACAACAGTGGGCTTCGTTCCAGCGGGCAAAGAGTGCTGGGAGAGCCAGAGTATCCAGTCTGCTCTCTGGCAAACTGTCACTTTACATGCACATAAGAAACCAGGTTACTTAGAAAACAACAGGCAAACAATGCATTTGCATACACTGTGGTAAAACTGATTACTGGAAAGTTGTAAATCAGTAATATCAATAACATGTTCCTCTACCTCCTTATTTTTGGAAGCATTACTTCCTTAATATAACTATTAGTGATAAAAGCCACTGCTCTCTGATTTTGTTTGTTTGGTGTGTGTCGGAGGGCTGAAGGCATAGTGAGAGGACTGAATAACTCAAAATCAGAAAGCAGTGTCTTTTATCACAGGTCGCGCGGTGTGGATTGGCTCTCTTAGCGGGTTGGGTGGGTGTGGGTAATAATAAACCCTGACCCGCGCATCACTAGCACATACATGGAAAAATCCAGTTAGAAACCTAAATGTACATGGCAGAAAAATGGGCTTTCTCCAGGAGTAATCTAACTGGGGATATCAGGTTTTCCTAATCCCCTATGCAGATTACAGAAACTGGGTTTTTCACAACTTGATATTTAAGAAATCAGGTGACTGCAGAAAGCCAACTGTAACCTGGTTATGTATTTAAATGCACTGGCTAATCTGGCCTGATTGTCCACCAGGCTCCATTATGTTCTTTCTCAATCTACTAAAAAATCTCAACTCAGTTCAACCATAACAAACTTCAATCTACCAAAACTACCTGAACTCAAAACCACCACAAAGTCAAACCATGCTATAAAAGCCTCTGTTCTCATTTGTGTGTTCATGCGTCCTTTTTCAATACAAAACAAGCCAATAAGGCTGTTATGTTTCTAAATGGGTTTAAATTTATCTAGAACATAAATTATTGAAAAGGTCGTGCCTGTTAAAATCTGCACAACAGGTGTCTTATAGCTTCAGACATTTCAGCAGACCATAGTATGCCCTCAATGAAGCCAGCAGGATCAACAGTAAAATTCTAAACAAACATTTTCAAAAATTTTGATGCTTTTTCCATAAGCTATATCTCCACTACATTAATATTAGATGGTAAGGGTTTTTTCTGTTGTTCTGACCCAATTCCAAAGTTTCCTTACAATTATTCCTTTGCAAGTGAACCAGATTTCTCAATATTCTTGATTCCCTTTCATAATGTAGAGAGCATATTTAAATCTGCCATTGTTTTTTAGTTCAAAGAGGCCTGCCTCACAGCAGCGTGGAGGTCAGGCACATGTCAATTCTAACCAAAACGGTCAATTCATTGTTTCTGTGTCACTCTTGTACACCAGGTTTTACTTTCACTTTGACTACATTTAGTTTAAAAATTCAAAAAGGTCGCTCTGTGATTGGAGCTGATTTTCTTGATGTGCTGCAGTATGTTTAAGTGTAATACAAGCTGACAGCTACTAAGTCCACTGAACAGTAGTCTTTTTATTGAAAAAAAGCCATCAAATTCATATGGTCTTTTTGATAATATCCAAGTCGGTTTGTGACAATTAACTTTTAGTTAAGTTTACTTTTAGTTTAGCTTTGAGTTTGCAACACTGAAAAGTGAAAATGATACTGTTCCCACCCTCTGCATGTGACTTTGTTCATATGATAAGAAGTAAACAAACTAAGAAAAACAATAAGACAGGTAATTACCAAAAAAAGAAACTACCCAAGAAAGATAAGGATGAACAGACGAGAGATAACATGCAGTTTTTTACTTTTATAATTACAAAGTAGATGACTTGTTCAGGTGAGAGGCGAGGTTGTGAGGGCTGAGTGACTGGCCAATAAAAAAATGTGTTTCTTTGTTACTAGGAAGAGTTGGTATGGCGTAGTGGTGTATTACTCTCTGCTTTATCTCAACAGTGAACACACAGCAGCAAAGTTCAACGACCTTTGGGACAGAGCAAACACGGGTGGGTCGTACTTTCTGCGTCACAGCAGAGTGAAAAAACGCCCAGCCAATAACAGCACGCAGGATGTTCAGCCCGTCCAGGTGGTCAAATGACGCCGCTGTGACCCTTTCCTTCAGATACCTAGGCACAAGTCCCCACATACAAAGTGGCCATATTTCAGGGATGTCTGTAGTTTAACGAGAGCAGCGCTGAGCCACAGCCAGCAGACAGGAAGTCTCGGCACCTTCCCGCAGGAGTCAATGACAACATTATTGCTTCCAAATTGTTGATAGCTAATAACCTATAGGTCTTTACACCAACTGCAATGCTGTCTACATCAATAACTAATAAATAATACTAAGCAATGTACAAATTTGTGTCACTTTTGGATGATGCCTGGGGCAGTTTTGAGTTTCGATGCCCAACTGTCGAGAGGAACTAACAGATAGATATAGGCATGCACTGGAAACAAGAATCATGTGCGGAAACTAACATTGGCACATCTAAATATAGCAGACTTCCCTCCACAAACAAAAGACTTCATACATTCACAATCGTATACCCACACGAGGACACACACCCCCCAGAAAACACCCCCGTCACCTTTCTGCTGGTGCTTGTGTGACTACATAGCCCCCCATCTGCTGTTGGCCCTTTGAGGGTAAACAGCGAAGCTTGTGGAGAAGGAGGGAGATGAGGGGGGGGCAGATGGGCACACAATACACTTCCACTAGCCAACACAAAAGCTCCCGAACCCCGGGGCAGGACAGTGGGAGGTGGGGTAAGCTGAAGGAGCACCCATCCTCCACCTGCCACTCGTGAGCTGAGGAAGAGTCCAGGGTTGATATGGTGAAACCAGAAAAAAATATCACACAGAGGGAGACGGTGCAGTGAAATTCTGTGGAGGGGAGAGATTATTGAGGGGTGACAGGTTAAGCTTGGCTCAATCAGAAAAGCCTCTTAACGTGACAAAAAGGGTTAAACAACAATACACCAGAAGAGGTGTCTCTGTGTGTGTGTGTGTGTGTGTGTGTGTGTGTGTGTGTGTGTGTGTGTGTGTGTGTGTGTGTGTGTGTGTGTGTGTGTGTGTGTGTGTGTGTGAGTGACTTGTTCATTGTGCGCTCAGTGAAGCAGCAAACATGTTTGTGTATCCATAGGACATGATCTGATTAAAGACATCTGCTAGGCCTAACAGGGCCATCAGATATCTGTGTGTGTGTGTGTGTGTGTTAATCATGTATTAATAGTGTGTGTAATGCATAAAAACGTGCTACTGTGTAACCACAGCATTAGAGTGGGCGTGATTGCATATAAAGACAATGCAAGGGGACAAAAATAGGCCTGAATTTAATCAAAAGTCGATATTTTTCAAGGTATTGTATCAAAGTCAGAAATTCCAGTATTGTGCCAACACTAACATGAAGACAATGCAAAGACACAAGTGGACAAAAATAGGCCTGACTTTACACAGGGCAGCACAAAGTAGGGGAAGACGCAATCGCACAAATTGAAAATATTTAAATTTTATTGAAAAATTTGTGATGTATAAAAGGTTATAGGACTCCACTTCGAGAGACTGCAGGAAAATAAAGTAATTGAGTTCCTGATAACTCCTGAGATCAATCAGTCTTAGCTGACACATAATCATACTCTCCACGCACAGTTGGTGCTAGAGCTGCTACAATTAATCGATTGTCAAGTATTAAATTAATCACCAACTATTTTGATAAACGATTAATCCGTTTGAGTAATTTTTTAAGAAAAAAAACAATTCTCTGATTCCAGCTTCTTAAATGTGAATATTTTCTAGTTTCTTTACTCCCATATGACAGTAAAGTGAGTATCTTTGAGTTGTGGACAAAACAAGACATTTGAGGACGTCATCTTGGGCTTTGGGAAACACTGATCGACATTTTTCACCATTTTATAGACCAAACAACTAATCGATTAATCAAGAAAATAATCAACAGATTAATCGACAATGAAAATAATTGTTAGTTGCAAACTAGTTGGTGCACACAATTCCTAGTTCCTAGTATTCCAGCATGCTGTTTGGGGTGACTAAACATGGGAGTGAAAAAACACTCCAGCTGTCATGGAGTCATCATGCCTCTACCACAAGGTGAAAACGTGTTTGAACACACCTTTGAAAGACAAAATCTTCCCATTCAAAAAGGACTGCTCCATGTTTTGAAGATATCACCTTTCAAAATAATGCTCTACCAGTTCTGTGAGTCATGATGGCATCATAGCCCTCAAGACAGATTGCTAGCTTGCAGGTGAGTAGCTTTAGCCAACAGGTGTCCTAGTACACAACACACATTCTTAAAAAATGACGAGGGGGAGGAAGTGAGAGAGTGTGACATCTGTAGGACACACAGAAACAGCTGTCTCACTTCCTGATACAGGCTGGAAGATCTGCATGGAAACAAAGAAGGAGATAGAGTCTTTTAAGAGGAACAGCAGGGTTGTGCGAGACAAAGACAGATAATGAACAGATCAGTGTGAATAAATAACTTAGCTAGAGACTAAAGGAATTTGGCATTATTTTCGACAGCCTCTACCTCTATCCGTCCCTTTGAGCTGGCTTCACTAACTCCTCCCTTTTGACACCTTATGATTCATGTTGTGAATCCCCCACCGCTGTGCCTGATGCAACAGATGATACTTGTGGCTTCACTGCATAGATACACATAGAGTGGTGCGTTATCAGCCGATTTAAAATGACAGAGGATTCACACTGAGAGCTGGTGATTTGGCCCTTTGATAAGTTGTGCGTGTGTACATAGAGTATGTTTTCAGACTACATAAAATTAGGGAAGCGCAATATAGACTAGTTGCCAGGCAACCAGTTTAGACTTCAGGAAGTTACTAGTCCCGGCAAAGAAATAGTCTGGCACATAACCCCATCATAAAAAAAAAAACCGGACTTCAGTTTTTGTACTGACATAAAGTTGTTAATTAGTGAGCTTTAGAGGTGCTAATAGGAAGATTTTGTTACCTTTTTCACAGTCTACCTGTTTCCTCCTATCTTTATGCTAAGCTAAACAGCAGCTGGCTCAACTAAACATTTACTATACAGATATGAGAGGGATATCCATCTCCTCATCCAACTCTCACCAAGAAAGCAATTTTCCTTTTCCTTTATTGTAAAAACTTTGCCCATTGTCTTTTCCACCATGAACCTAGAATCTAAAGACACCCCTATTGAAACAAACAGCCAACTAAATCAATTAGGTGATCGACATAAAGTTAATTAAAGACAATTTTAATAATCAATTTGTTTATTAAAAAGCGAAGAATTGCTTGCTCGTCTATGCTCCAAAACCAAATTTGGCTTGAAATTAATGTATTTAAGTCTTTTGGCTAATATTAATACAAGCGCAACAGAGTATGGAGGACAGAACCTGCCAAAATAAAAAACAAATATATAAATAAATGACTCAAATAAATCAATAAATGTCATTAAATGTAGCAAAATTAATATTAAAAATAAATGTAGCCATTAATTAATTGTTAAAATGTGACATAAATTGATATTTCTGTTTTAATTTGCTTCTTTATTCATTTATGTTTTAATTCCCTTATTTCTTTACTCTTTTGTTTAATTTTTCCTTTTATTTATTTATGTATTTATTATTTTTAAACTTATTTATTAATTTCTGCATTTATTTTTAAATAACTAAATACATAAATATACATTAAAAAAAATGCTAAAGTAAATAAATAAAAACTAAATGCAAAAATAAATAAATACATTTAAAATTAATAAGCATAAATACATAAATAAATAAAAGGGAATATTAATCAGGAGCATAAATAAATAAGGGAATAAATACAAAGATAAATAAATAAAGAAGCAAATTAAAACAGAAATCAATTTATGTCACATTTGATCAATTAACTAATGATTACATATTTTTAACATTATTTCTGCTACATTTAATGACATATTTATTCATTTATTTATCGAGTCCTTTATTCATTTATCTATTTATTTTGGTAGGTTCCGTCCTCCACAACAGAGTATTTGTGTAGCACGTTGAATGAATGAACTCTGGAATATAGCAAAAAATTCACTTCCCTTTACCGTTAACACCATTCAGCACTATTCAACTACTTCCTTATTAGGAACTGATCATAAGACCCAAGCAGGACAAAATATACACACACACAAGAACAGTTGGTGGAGAATGAGTTCAACAACAATAAAATGATGAAAAGAAAGTTACATCTCTTGAGAGCCCATTAAGGAAGTATCCACAACCATTCATAAATAAGTGCTGTTTCACTATGACAGAGTGCTGCATCAGCTTGGAAACTACTCAGTATCACAGATACGGTTGGTTACCGAGTTCTGGGTCCATCTATCACAACTAAAATACCACATCCTTCCAAATACACTTCCCCCAACAGAAAGGGAGGCAGAGAAACAGAGAAAGACAAGGTCAATGTGTGGGGGTTGGTGGATACTGCACCCAATCACAGACGGTATAGATTGCAATCCAGTAAATCATATTATGTCAAAGGAGCTTACAACACCAAGATAAATGTTTACCAAAGGAGCTTTTACTTCGGCTAATCTGTTTGTTTGTGACAAATGGCAAACAAATATTTTCACAATAATCTGATGGGAGAAATAAGATCTTATGGCATTAAGTGATCGGTCATAGTTTTGCCATAACAATGTCAAACAATATAGACTTTAACACCCCCAGGCTGCAATACAGATCCAGTTATAACCAGTCCAGTATGTTACTAGCCAAAAGCACTTCACTGGACAAGGGAAAACAAATACAGAGAAGAACAAAGTTTACGTTTATAACAGTCAATAAACAGGCTAGATTGTCTCTGCCCCTTAGTATGGCTGTAACTACTGGCCAAATAAATAAATAGTCCACTCTCCCTGAAGATACAGTACACATTCCTCTATAAGCACACACAGACACAGGGTTGTGTAACACCTAACCAATCAATTTGGCTCTCCTGTAGTCCAAACATTCACAAATGGCAATCAGAGTGAGAGTGTTAAAGGACTGTTACTCAGACATGATTTTCTTACTTTACACTACATCGAAGTTGCAGTTACAGTTGATCACTATGTGCCAGTTTGTAAAATCAAATTCTGTAGATTTGATTTTGAGTTTGATTTAAACAAAAACTTGGAGTTAAAAATATGAACTTAAAGACTCTTGCTCGGCACAGGATTGGATATCTGTGGCAAGGAACAATGCTAATCCATACTAACATAGAATCCAAAAAATAATGGTACATTTTCTCAGACTGCAGCTAACGATTATTTTAATTATTGAGTAATTAATTGACTATTTTTTCTATCAGAAAATAGCAAAAAATGGCAGTTACAATTTCCGGTAGCAGACCACAGTAAAAATCCAAAGATTTTCAGTTTAACATAGTACATGACAAAGAAAAGTATTAAATCATCATTTTGCAACCCATCTCCACAATGTCATGGAAAATAGGTGTGGAAACACCTTTTTATGCTTTGAGATACTGAAGCATTAAAGTATTTTGCTTCAGAGTAGGATAATGCTGAGTTACTGGCCAAGTGCAACAGCGTTTTGTGTTCGTTATGGAACACTGTCCGCACAAATGTAGTTCCATGCAACTACCCGTACAAACGTGAACTGATCAAACTAAGACATTTAATATTGTCATACATACATTAACAACTTAAGGTTACATTGTATTTAGGATCAAATCTACCCTTGTATAGTCTAGAAAATGGTAGACGTGTTAATTTGACGTGTTGTATATTTACAGGGACTGTTGCAAAAACCAAGCAGCTCATTAACATAACATAAACATCAGATTTAAAAACGAGAAGATGCTTACAAAAAAGAAAAGAAAAGGGTCAGTATCTTTTGGTCATTCGATTTTCCTTTCACAAAAAGATATTAAAATACAAAAAATGAGTGGTTATTTGATTTTCATTTTAAGATACAAAAATTAAAATTGAAATAAAAGGCGTTTTTCTTCATCAGGGTCAAAAAGGGATGAACTAAACTTAAAAGGGACTGTTTGTAACTTCTTACACGTATAAATCATTGCGGGTTGGTGTCCCATGTGCGCTCACGTGTGGCTACGCTATTCAGACAAGACTCCAACACAAACTACACAGAAGCACCAAAACCGCAAAGTTATATCTAGTGAAGCCCGTCTTGTTTGGTAGGTCCTGACCACTGCAGACCGGGAACATCCCACAAGAGCTGCAGTTTTGGAGATGCTCTGACCCAGTCGTCTAGCCATCACAATTTGGCCCCTGTCAAAGACGCTAACACCCTTATGCTTGCCCATTTTTTCCGCTTCCAACACATCAACTTCAAGGACAAAATGTTCACTTGCTGCCTAATATATCCCACCCACTGCCAGGTACCATTGCAACGAGATAGTCAATGTTATTCACTTCACCTGTCAATGTTATTCACTTCACCTGTCAGTGGTCATAAGTGGCTGATCAGTGTATATTGCATATTCTTTTTATTCTTAATACTGTGAACCTTTGCACATCCCCTCCGCTCACTACAGTCAGAGAGAGGGAAGTTCGTCCCTAAGATTGCCGCTGTATTTATACCCTACACCTTAAAGAAGGGTGCTTCATTCAGCTGTGATTGTGATTACAAATGGAGTCACGGTTTGAGAAAGGCCCGTTGTTCCGAATGCCCTCAATAGTTGAACGTAAGGACAGCGTTCGTAACATATAAACTGCCACTGTTATTGCCAATATTGTCAAGTCAATTTTCATCCCATGGAAAGCTAAAAACATCACCCCCCAACAACCAACAGCTTTTGTCTCTGGCTGCACAACACACGAAAACTAGTTAAGGGCATTATGTAATAAAATACCAAGTAAGAACATTTTCTCATCGTCAACATTTCTTGTGAGAGTAATTACTAGAATAGCAGAGATGACCAGTGAAAAAATATGTCACATTGCTGAGGCAAAAACTAATTTTCCGGGACAGGGAAAAAAAATTGTGATGATAAATTAACTCAGTATGTTGAAAGCTGGGATTTTTTTACTCTTGCTCAAGCAGTAAATCAGTGGTATAATGGAATCATGAGCTAGTACTCTTCCAGCAATGAATAAAAGACATCTTAGAGATGCCACTCTCATGAGGGTACAGTTAGACAGAAGGGGTAGAGAAATAACTCAAAGAAGGCCACCAGATAACCTCTTCCTTCCTCTCTCCCTCCCTCCTTTTCCTTCCTTTCTCTCACCATCTCGTGACTGAAGCATGGGCCTGGCTCTTCCGCTCTGTGTTAACCTTTAATCAGACATGCTGACAGTGCCAATGTTACATTCAGGATGATTTATGTTGTGTGGATGGTGGGTGTCACTAGAAAGACACGTTTATTTCAGCACACAAATTAAACAAAGTCTTCTGTTCAAGAGTAAGTCAAGAGGAAATTTCAGAAATCCAAACCTTATAAACAAGAAAAAGCAGGCCAATGTTTCCAGTTCCTCTTTTCTTAGCCAAGTCTTGACAGGTGTGTTTACTTCACCACACGACTTCCACATCTTCCCAAGTTTCAGGAAGAGCAACTTCAACGTTTTTATACGCTTTGGCCACAAAATGTGGCCAAAACATTTAGTCATCCTGTCTGTGATTACATCACCTTAACGACACACATTTCACTGAGTTCCTTTCCAGACGAGGCAGAACTAGGCTTAAAGACCAGAATTTGTTTTTCAAAACCTTTTCTTGGTCATCACTTCAATATGTGCTGGTTTGTAAGTCAACATTACTGCAACCTTTTGGTCCGTTGAATGTCTTTAGCCCTCTGAGACCCGCAATAGACCCATTTTTGTCTTTTTTTAGGGGGGTACAGGGGTCTTTAAGGGTAGATAGCAGGTCAACAGTAGATGTCACATAGAAGTGATGTACATCATTTGAAAGCTGGGAACCTGAAGATTAATTTGATATGCAGCTCAGCACTGTGTGTCCAGTTGTTCTGGTCATAAACATGAAATAAAAATTAATTAATTAATTACTCAAAATAAATTGTGAAAGTAAGGGCTAAGAACATTATGATATCAGTATATGATGGCCATTCCAATGCTCACTTATGTCTCATAAGTTGTTGCAGCAATTTTTGGGTCGAACCCAAACTTTTTTTTAACCTCTCGAGAATTGATATGAGGACTACCATCATCACACATGAATACAACTGGGCTCATTGGATCTATAACAGTCTCAGCTTTCCAGTTATACCCAATTTATGCAATTCCAAGACTGTTCACGGACCCCAGTGTGCAGAAATATTCAAATACACTATTTTACAATAGGTGAAAATAACACATTTATATTGCATGCATAAAACTCCATGGTTTTTGCCCCAAATCGCATGTGATTATCATAAAGTGGGCATGTCTGTAAAGGGGAGACTCGTGGGTACCTATAGAACCCATTTTCATTCACATATCTTGAGGTCAGAGGTCAAGGGACACCTGTGAAAATGGCCATGCCAGTTTTTTCTTGCCAAAACTTAGCATAACTTTGGAGCGTTACTGAGCCTCCCAACAAGTTAACATGACATGGTTGGTAGTGGGAATTCATGGTAGTGGATTCCTTAGTTCTTCTATTTTCATATGATATCAGTAGCTTCACTCTAGCTCTAAAACTGAACCTGCTACAGCCTCTGAAAGACAGTAAAGTCGGTCGAGATTGCAGGTCTGTCGGGTTAAATGTACAGTAAACTGGTTATTTTCAGCTTTTTTGCAGTGACCAGATAGCTTCCATATCATGTAAACAAGAAAACTTTCATAAATTCAGGTGAGGGAGGGATTAAGATATATTTGATTAATTAAATCCAAATTAATTAAATTCAAAGTCCAACAAAACTGAAACATACAGTACAAGACAAGTGAAGAGTTTATAAAGCTTAACAGTAGAACTGTTCCTACAAATCAGACACATCTGGAGTAAAGAAAACTGTGTGCTCTCACTCACTACAGAGTAGAGGTCTACAGGACATGAAAAGGAAACCTGAATCCCAGCAGTCATTATACTTAGAGATAGAAAAATAGTCCTTATTGTAGTTGGGAACAGTGATAGTATACAGGTCAGGTCATCACATTGCTGCAAACCCTGCTGAAATCACTGTGGATTTTGAGACGTTTACCTTTAGCAAGTTATTTTTTCTTTACTTAACCGATACTTTTACAGGGTAACGCCAGGCATGAGCTATGCTTTACGAAAGAGAGAAAGCACGAGAGAAACAGATAATGTTATAACACATAATAAGAAATAAACCTGCCCCGAGCCCAAAACTGTACATAACTAAATGGCACGAAATATTCTTCAACTTCCTCAAACCAACAATTGTTTTGCACTAAAAATGACAACCTCCTCATTTATTGCACTGCGTTGGCACAGCGGGAGGTCCAGACACCGAAGGTTGCACAAAAAAATGCAGCGTTGTCTGGCAAAGGATTTGACCACACACAATGCTCAACTTTTGCCGCAAAACAATACAACATTATCCAGTAACAGCGAGTTGCGTTCAAGTGCAGATTCAAGGTAGAATGCCTTATAATGCAAACTGCATTATTCTACTGTTTACCACAAAATTATTGCCAAAGATCCACATGATGTTCCAAAGTTGTAAAAAGTTGAACTTTGTGAAAGAACTTAATTTTCTTACCAGTATGCTGTAGCATCAAGGCCACACCAACACACCCCTTTGTGTGTGTGTTTTTTTAAACACAGTGCTATTTCTGGTCAGAATGTGGCCTTAACCTGATTGCTCGCAATAACCTGCTTTCTTGTATGCTTATAAATGTAGTCACTGTAAGACGATACCTGCAGATGCCTCACACCCTTATAGAGTGACCGTGTGCAGGACACAGACCAATCAACACAGAAGGGCACATTGCGTTGTCTCACAAAAGCAACAAAGTCAAAAGGTATTGATTCTCTGCGACAGGTTATATAATGCATTATAAGTAAAATATGCATTTTTCAAGACTTTAGGGTCTCCATTTCTCTGCCACAGTCTCTCTCCTTCAAACACATACACTCACAGTTACAAATTATTCGGCTGCACTGTTGGCACAAAACTTGGTTCAAGAGACAGGTAAAAGTTTTACAAGGTGAGGTCACCTTGGGCCAGTCTGGCGGATTCCTGGTTCTGGCGTCTACTGCCTACCTAATGAATACAATAGAAGAGATGGGGCTGACTCAGCGGACGTCAGTGAAGGGAACAACAAGAGCATAAGTTCATTCAGCGGAGGAATCAATCTATGTGGTTACAGTCCGTCTTACAACAGCATGTGAAGATATCAGTGACGCTAGCACATTACATCCGAAGTGCGACAAGTTTTAAGAGCTACAAAAGTAACTGGAGGGGGTTCGAGGAAGTATATAGGAGCCTTTTACAATCATATGACTTAGTGGTCTTTGAATCAAGTGTTTGTGTGTATTTATACATATGCAGTTATCTGACAAATAGAGACTATTTCCAGCTCTGACATGAGAGAGAGAGCTCACAGATGGCATCTGTCCAGAAGCTCAAACGCTTTTTTTTTCTTCAAAAATTACTCAAAGCGATTATCAAAATAGTTGACAATTAATATAATAGTTGACAACGAATCAATTAATCAACCAGTACCACCTTATATTGTTATAAAAAAACTGAGCTGTATTTTAAAAATATAAAACAAGGGACCAAATACAGCCAGTTTGGCAACTGTTTCTCAGTTGTAACATATTTTCCAGATGTTTTGTGCAACAGGGGGTTAAACAAAGCTTGGCTAAGCAACATCTGTTTGAGGTGTAAACCCACTGGTGATTCAGTTGAGTACATGGATGTTTTAACTAAATTTTGGGATTTAATAATTCTAAATATTATAGTGTACTGTGATAATTTAGCCAAGATATTTTTACTATAAAATCGTTACATCACCCACATGTAGGAGTGTCACGATTCTCCAAATCTACGATTCGATTTGACTTTCAATTTTAAGGCCACATTCAATTTGATTTTCGATTTAAACATGCCATTGTTGGACTATGGAGTCTTGATTCATAAAGATCAACAGATCATTGGTTTTATGCCCTGACAACTGTCATTTGCACTTTCAAATTCTTCTTTAAAAAGAGAACTGAACTCCCTTTTTGTTAAGAAAGTGCTTCAAAAACAACAACAGTCTACAATATAAAAAGCAGCTTCTTTTCAATATCAGTATCTGTGTGATCCACCTCAGTACATAATCATTGGAGATCATCGATCCTGCTTTTGATTTGGATGATCGAGACTCGGAAGTTAATTTCAAACGATTTCCGATTTAGAATCGAAATCGTGACGCCCCTACCCAAATGTGCACACTCTCTATTGCTATATTCATTTCTCTCTCTTCACGTATTACCGTAGTCAGGTAGCATCAAATCCACGTCCAATCCAGGTTGAGAGGAGGGTCAAGCCTGCGACCCATTCAGATAGGCCCCAGACAAGGGTTTGATCATGTTATGTTGTCAGTCTGAACGCAACAACTATTTTGTAACTGTGCTTACAGTGATGGCTCATTGTAAATATAATTAGGAAACTGGTGAATGATTGGGAAAATGTTTTGACATGTTTTACTATTTGTTCTAATGTGGCCTTGAACATTGATGACGTTTGCGCTGGTCTGAATCAGAGGAGAAATTTTAGGTTTGTGGCTACCTGACTGCAAAGGATTTTAAGAGACATGTTTGGATGATTAATTGTTTGCCTGAGGATGACCATAAAGGTCAAAATGTTGAGTGAATACATTTTTACGCACTTACAATAGCCTTCAATTCAGTGAGATGTACCAAACTGTGGTTGGAGTGCAATGACAAAAGCTCTCTTCAGGTGCAATATCACGACTATCTGAAATTATAACATGATGTCACACTTGATGTCAACATCTTCTCCAACTGTAACTTTCCACAGGCTTAAGCTTTAATACTGTCTAATAGGGGTGGGAAAAAAATCAATTCACCTATGTATTGCAATTTTTTTTTTACGATTATGTAATAGATTTTTTTAATGCTAGAATCGATATATTTGCTTTATTTGAGTCTATGTGGAGGTTGAAGGAAATTACTGCTTTTATTGTTGTAGTCTGAGTAACGTGACGTCATATCCGTTCCGTATCCGCAACGAGGAAGAAGAAAACGACGGAGGGTCTGGGTGGATACGACTTGAACCCTCACATTTTAAATCCAACGTGGTAAACACTACACATACAGTTAAGTATGGAAACACTTTGGGTTTCACACATTGCCAGGAAAAGCAGAGCTAATCATCACGGCTAAAGCTGCATGCTAACTCTGTCATGGACAGGAAACGTTATCGTATTGCAGTTAATGTGCCGTCAAGCCAGCCGCCACTTGCATCTCCGTGGTCAAATTGGCCGACGCTACAACTGTAGAGCACCCATATACTGACATTTATGGTAAATACATTTAAAAGGAGCTGACCGTGGATGTTTAAAGAGGAACAGAGCTGACGGGTCAAATGGGCACCCAATTTTCGGGAGATAGGTGTATCGTCCCTACGGTCTAATAAAATTTGAAGAATAGCAAAAGCCTTGTGAAAAGACACTTGACAAGGTACAACGATTTGATATAGAGTGTAACGTAACTTTCTATTTTTAATACTGATTATACATGGCTCACCAACATACAAAGACATCACGACATGACATCAAACAGGTTTGAGCAAGTGTGTGTGTGTGTTTGTGTTTAATATACACACACAGTCGAGTGCAGAACGCTGTGACCCGATTATTTAGACTGATTTTCATTTTGAACCACCACACAGGATGTTCCCAGGCTGTGATTCATTTGGGGAAGATTTTGTACAATACCTATTTTAACGAGCTTTACACTACGATCCCTTCTGTAATAATAAAGAAATAACTGAACGGGTAATAAATGGCTTCACTGGGTCGTGTTTCGGTCACCCATGTGTGGATAGCTGTTGTGGCGTTTGTTCTTTATCAATCATTGACCGATAACAAAAGTGATCTCTAGATGTAGTTCCTGACACTGCAGAGTCACTTTACAGCCCGCCCTAAGCTTTATCTAATTTACAGGACACAGGGGAGTAACTAAATTAAAATCCAGAGAACACACAGAGGGCTGAAACTACCAAATATTTGCTTATTACAGTGTTATCTCATCACAATAAACAGTGGATGATAGGCAAAACAATTACAATTGAGCAGGTTGAGAAACAGTGTCAACACCACATGGCCTGTCCAGCAGCGTGCTCTGGACTCCACTGTTGACATCACAGCTGAGATGGTGATGTACCTCTAATAAATTAATCCATTGTTCGCATATAAAATACTCCAGTATTTTTGTCTCAACTTGATGAGAAACCCCTTTATCCTATATGAGGTGTATAAATCACATATCTGCTAATAACTGATCAGCCAACATCTGTTTGATTTTTTTGGTGATGATGATGATAAAAACTAAAAAAGGTGGGTAGAACAACCTTCACAATGCAATATATCATCACAAAGAAACTATCTGCAAATGATTTTCTTCGTTAATCTATTAGTCAGTCAGTCTATACAATGTCAGAAATGTCAGAAAAAAAAAAAAGGTGATGTCTTCAGGTCGCTTGTTTTGTGCGACCAACAACCCAAAATGTAAAAGGTATACAATTTACTATCATAGAAGACTGGAAAAACTAGTAAATATTCACATTAACGAAGCTAGAAACAGTGACTTTTTGATATTTTATCTAGATATATAGATAGATAGATAGATAGATAGATAGATAGATAGAAAGAGTGACTTTTTGACATTTTATCTAGATAGATAGATAGATAGATAGAGTTGGGATAGTTTGGATTAAACCCACAGTTGGACGATAGATGGATAGATGGATAGATAGATAGATAGTGACTTTTTTACATTTTATCTAGATAGATAGATAGATAGATAGATAGATGGATAGAGAGAAAGAGTGACTTTTTGACATTTTATCTAGATAGATAGATAGATAGATAGATAGAGTTAGGATAGTTTGGATTAAACCCACAGTTGGACGATAGATAGATAGATAGATAGATGGATAGATGGATAGATGGATAGATAGATAGATAGATAGAGACTTTTTTACATTTTATCTAGATAGAGTGATAGATAGATAGATAGATAGATAGATAGAGTGACTTTTTCACATTTTATCTAGATAGAGTGATAGATAGATAGATAGATAGATAGATAGATAGAGTTGGGATAGTTTGGATTAAACCCACAGTTGGACACACACAACTTCCACAGTAGCATTACTGTATTATAAAAACAAGGCGGCCTACCTATCTGTCTGTTTCTTCCAGGGTCCACAGTTCTACTCTAAATTTAAGTTTAAGTTTCTCTCTCTCAAATAACAACGTACCTTCAGCGCATACTTGTCTCCAGTCTTCTTCTGGAAGATCTCCAGCACCTTGCCATTGATGCCCAGCCCCAGCACCTGGCTGGTCACCTTGTAGTCGTCCGTGATGGCGTTCTTCTTGATCTGTAAGGAGGGTCTGGTGGTCTGGTGGAAGGGGAGGGACTGGCCCTGGCCCGGGTTCTGCTGCTGACCCGCCAGGTTGGGAAACAGTGGCTGGTTCTGTGCGTTGGACAGCATGCTCTTGGTGTGGTTTTGTGGTGGCTGAGAGACGGAACAACCTCTCAACAAACACTCTTCTTCCTGGGTTAGCTGAGGTGTAGCAGCAGCCAAGGCCCCGAGACAACAACAACAAAACAAGCAGTTGCTGAGACGTTACAGGTTAAAACAAAGTCAGTTGTTTAGCCGTTAAAATGCTAAGTTAGCTTAGCGGTTAGCATGCTAGCTTGATTTCCTATTCTTGACCGTTGATTCCGGGGCTAACAAGCTCAGCTATCAGTTAGCTTATCCATCTCTCTCTCGCTCTCTCTGGTGGTTGATCCGCCAACCGTCCAACCGTCCAACCGGCCGCCGGTTTCCTCAAACAGCACTTCAGGAACTTTTATAAAACACCTCCATAAAACGTAAAAGACCGCGAGTGAAGTTAAAAAACACTCAACGAAAGACAGACAACAAGAAGCGGGGAAACTCCGCCAGCAGTAGCAGCACACTTCACTTTGAGACGGACAGACAGACAGACCATGAGACAGACAGACAGCCAGCCGGAGCAGGTTTTACTGCTGACGTCATGGCCGGTTTTTTTTTTTATCCGGCTCTTAAAGGAGAAGTAACGACCAGAGAGGAAGAGAGCGTTTATATAACAGACAGAAGCTCCACACTGAGGACTGAGGACTGTCACAGAGCTAGTTAAATATTATTAAAGTTATGGCTTGATTACCGCAATGCAGCCATAAGAAGTAACCCAACACATTTTAATTTTCTATATCTTGGTGATTCAATTTTACCACAGTATCAGTTAGTATATTAAAGTGGCAGTAGGCAAAAAATGTCATAATAACATCAGCATATTGTAATTCAAATGGGTAACACTTCATTTTACAGGTCTGCAAATTTCATTGTAATTAGGTGTTAATTAGCTTTTTAGATTCCCAATTCAACAGTAGGTGAAATACTCTACTAATGCTGTAGTAGTTACACAGAAACAGGATATGCACATATATATAGTAAATGTATTTGTGTAGCAATGTGTTACATGTTCATTACATTTTCACTCTTTGGAATTACTGCTAAAATAGCATATAATCGTTAATTATGAATGATCCTCGAATTAACTTAAAACATTTTTTTTTTCTTTATTATTGTTATTATTTACTTATTTATTTATTTATTTATCTCACTTATTATTGTAAGTGTTGGTATTATTATTGTTATTGATATTATTACCATGGCCTCATCATCATCATCATCATCATCGTCATCTTTATTATTATTCATATTATTAATATACATGTGTATGTATATATACTGTATTATATATATATTTTAATCATTTATTTTAAAAGAAAAAAAAAGTAACCAACACATTTTCATTTTCTATATCTTAGTGATTGAATTTTACGACATGGGTCACTGTCAGTTAGTAGATTAAAGTGGCAGTAGGCAGAATAGTTTTTGGTATCATTGGGCAAAAAATTTCATAATAACCTTTCATCAGCATATTGTAATTCAAGTAGGTAACTCTTCATTTTACAGTTCCGCAAATTTCACGGTAATTAGGTTATAATTAGCAAGTAACCTATTTGAAATTTCTTTGGAATTACTGCCAAATTACCCCAATATTTACCTCAAAATGTATCAAAAAATACTTTATTCCAAACATTATTTAAAAAATTATATGCTAAAATAGCATATAATCGTTAACATAGGGCAATTACTGCCAAATTACCCCAATATTTACCTCCAAATTTATCAAAAAATACTTTATTCTAAACATTATTCAAAAAATGACATGCTAAAATAGCATATAATCGTTAAAATAGGGCCCCTAGGCTTCTCAGGCCTAAGGGCTCTTTGGAATTACTGCCAAATTACCCCAATATTTACCTCAAAATTTATAAAAAAAATACTTTATTAATAACATTATTTAAAAATTCTATGCTAAAATAGCATATAATCGTTAATTATAAATGATCTTCAAATTAACTTAAAACGTTTTTTTTCTTTATTATTTATTTATTTACTTATTTATTTATCTCACTTATTATTGTAAGTGTTGGTATAATTATTGTTATTGATATTATTATCATGACCTCATCATCATCATCATCATTGTCATCTTTATTATTATTCATATTATTATTATATTATTTATTATTATTAATATAAAAAAAAAGCAACCAACACATTTTCATTTTCTATATCTTGGTGATTAAATTTTACCACATGGGTTCACTATCAGTTAGTAGATTAAAGTGGCAGTAGGCAAAAAATGTCATAATAACCTTTCATCAGCATATTGTAATTCAAGTGGGCAACACTTCATTTTACAGGTCCGCAAATTTATAATAATAATAATAATAATAATACATTTATTTATATAGCACTTCTCAAAACAGATGTTACAAAGTGCTTCACAAGACAATAAAAGCAGATAAATAAAGTAAAAGATATGGTAACTGCTAAAACAGAACATCAGACAATAAAAGCAGATAGAGTAAAACAAATATGGTAACTGCTAAAACAGAACATCACAGAACATATCAATAACAATAGAAGTGGTAAAATGGTAGGAATAGTTGATAAAACAAATATACAGTATATATACATAAATGTGTATAAATGTACACATGCGCCCAGAAACGGATGTATACATACATATATTTATACCCAGTCTTCTACTTATAGGAATGTTTTCCTAAAAAAATGCGTTTTCAAAAGTTTTTTAAAAGTGGATACAGAGTTAGATGATTGTATCTCTATAGGAAGTGCATTCCAGAGTTTGGGAGCCCTGACAGCAAAAATGTCATGGTAATTAGGTGATAATTAGCAAGTAACCTATTTGAAATTTCTTTGGAATTACTGCCAAATTACCCCAATATTTACCTCAAAATTTATAAAAAAAAACACTTTGTTAATAACATTATTTAAAAATTCTATGCTAAAATAGCATATAATCGTTAATTATAAATGATCTTCAAATTAACTTAAAACGTTTTTATTCTTTATTATTTATTTATTTATTTATTTATCTCACTTATTATTGTAAGTGTTGGTATTATTATTGTTATTGATATTATTATCATGGCCTCATCATCATCATCATCATCATCGTCATCTTTATTATTATTCATATTATTAATATATATGTGTATGTATATATACTGTATTATATATATATTACTCATTTATTTTCTTTTTGTTTTGTTTTTCTTCCCCCTATGCTCTACACATAAAAGGAAGGATATCTGTACGTGTACAGTATATGTGTTTAAGAGTAGATATATGTATATATATGACCATCTAGCCTCATTCAATGCCAAACACACACCCATTATCCACATCACACACACACACACACACACACATTCTTCAACCTGCTTTTATCCCCTTCTGTTGTTTTTGTTTTGTTTTACTTTGTCTTTCTCTGTATAATATATTTTGTATATATGTCCCTGTACATGTCTTCACTTGTTTTGTAATCACTTTATAACACTATAAAAAAAAAGTAACCAACACATTTTAATTTTCTATATCTTGGTGATTCAATTTTACCACATTGGTCACTGTCAGTTAGTAGATTAAAGTGGCAGTAGGCAGAATATATTTTGGTATCATTGGGCAAAAAATTTCATAATAACCTTTCATCAGCATATTGTAATTCAAGTGGGTAGCACTTCATTTTACAGGTCTGCAAATTTCATGGTAATTAGGTGATAATTAGCAAGTGACCTATTTGAAATTTATTTGGAATTACTGCCAAATTACCCCAATATTTATCAAAACATACTTTATTATAAACATTATTTAAAAATTATATGCTAAAATAGCATATAATCGTTAAAATAGGGCCCTTATAGGCTTGAGAAGCGGCTGTACACTGCTCTTCAAACTAATAGAAGACACTTCTGATCAGGCACAAATCTCACCATTGTGTGACTTATTGTCTACACAAATGTAACCTGGTAGCTAATGTAATGATTCAGGGAGTTTTTTAAAGAAATTTCAAAGAAGTTATTTGCTAATTATTATCTACAGTATTTACCAGCACACATGGAAATAAAGCATATCAATTAACTTTGTATTCTTTTCCTGGAAATGTATTAAATAAATTACCAGCTATTGGGAAATAGCGGAATGAACTTATTAAATAATGTTTATAATAAAGCAATTTCTAATAAATTTTGAGGTAATTATTGGGGTAATTTGATAGTATTTAGCATGAAATTTGTGGCCCTGTAAAATGAAGTGTTACCTTCAAGTGCTCTGAGAGATAATTAGACGTCTGCACCTCCTCATGGCTCTGTTTTCAGGCTTTAAAAAATCCTATTGGCTGTTAATTCAACGGTGGCAGCTGTCAATCACTTGCAAACTCCGATCAAACGATCAAACTAGGCAGCGCTGATCAAATATGAATCAATATTCTGTTACTGTAATTTCTATTTCTCACCTCAAATGTTTTCAGAAACATCTTGTAGTGTACTGTTTAGCTGTAAAATGAAAAAGTTTGCTCTGGCTGGTGGGCGGTGCTTGGTATTTGCTCAACTGATCTCAACATGGCTGCTGGGTCACAAACTTTCTCATTTTACAGCTAAACAGTACACTACAAGATGTTTCTGAAAACATTTGAGGCGAGAAATAGTCATCACAGTAACAGAATATATATTCATATTTGATCAGTGCTGCCTAGTTTTACCGTTTGATCAGAGTTTGTGAGTGATTGACAGCTGCTCAGGGACGGCAAGGCTCCAGCTCGGCTCTGATTGGTTGTTTTTCTCCGGTCTGTGAAATCTTGCAGATGCCATTAGGAGCACCGGAGGACACAGAGGCATATGATTTTTTTCAGATTACCTGTCTCATGCACTACTGTCAGGATATAGTGACCATTTTATAAAAATATTTTTTTAATATCATATTTGCTCCATTTCTACCCACTGCAGCTTTAAGTTCCTTAAGGGGAATTCAATTTCCCACACGGGTCACCATCAGTTAGCAGATTACCTCTGTTCTTCTGAAGAGACCCACTTGACGATGTTTTGATAGTAAAAGAGAGAAGGACAAAAATAGACCCCGTAATCTTTGACTAAAGTCCTATAGGTTACCTCAAGGTTAGAGAGGTATGGTGTTTGCCAGCCTGCTTTTCCTCATTAAAACATAATTCACTCATTTATGCCTAAATCTGATTTGTTTTACACTTTTTCTTCAGTTATACGCTTTATTGCTGACAGCCCAGAAGATAAGACTCTTCATAGGTCAAGTGAAACACAAATATTGGCCTCAAAACATGGTAAAATACAATTGTTAATCTGCTATACAATTTGCTATAAGTGCCCTTCCCACCCCCAAACTCAGACATTAAAGAGGAAGTATCTCTATACATATTTCTTATTATTATTATTATTTGTATTTCATTTGTTAACTTAACTGTTTAGCTAGTTATATCTTCTGTAAC
Source organism: Adelosebastes latens (assembly GCA_916700685.1). NCBI lineage: Eukaryota > Metazoa > Chordata > Actinopteri > Perciformes > Sebastidae > Adelosebastes > Adelosebastes latens. The sequence continues at coordinate 31,844 of CAKAKR010061432.1, read as the reverse complement.
CTTTACTCTACAACATGAAGGTCTGTGGCAGTCAGCAGTGGAATCTAACTAAGTACATTTACTCAAGTAGTCTACTGTACTAAAGTACAATTTTGATGTACTTGTACTTTACTTAGTATTTCCATTTTCTGCTACTTTATACTTCTACTCAGGGAAATATTGTACTTTTTACTCCACTAAATTTATTCGACATCTACTAGTTACTTTATACATAAAAACACATGATATGCTTTTGTGCTATGATGCAGTAATGTAAAAATATTAATGTTAAAATATGTGTTAGTGATAAAAACAGAATAATATAATATTCTATGAGAATATAACACTTTAAAAGTAGACATTCTGCATAATGAGTACTTTTACTTTTGAAGTATTTTGCTGATAATACTTCTGTACTTTTACTTAAGTAACATTCTGAATTCAGGACTTTTACTTGTGGTGTATGTTTAGACTGTGGTATTTGTACTTTCCTTAAGTAAAAGATCTGGGTACTTCTTCCACCACTGGTGGCCGTGTGGAAAGGGCTGTTTCAAATCCCTTTCCACAAATAAAATCCCCGAATCCGTTGTATATTTATTTGTTGGCCTAAAAGTAGTTTAAAAATACTGACATTAGCCCATACAACACCCACCATGTGCACATTTTTAAATGTAAACTTCCGCTAGGTTGGTAAAACCACCCAAATTACCAGGAAATGACATGAAATGAGTAAGGCCCTGACCTTTAGCATGCGTGTTGATTGAATCATGGTACTTACTGATAGAAATCTTAAATGGCTTCAACATTTTCCCCTTAACAGTCATTTAGCATTAAAGCTTATCATCACTCTTTATTCAAGTCAGCATTGAAATTAAATGTCTGTTGGCAAATATTAATAAACAAGATATCTAGTGAAACAAAAAAATAATTGTTAATTGACTATGGTATTGTCTATGATGCATGCTTGGTTATAGTTGGATTTTAAAGCCAAACCTTTCAACTGGCTGTAAATTGAATGGACCGGACATCAGATTGTATAAATCAAACATTTTCATTTATCAGTTCACTTTGTCACAGGTTTAATGGGAAACAACATTCAGCTTAATTCACATGCTTGGTCGCATCTTGTAAATCTGAATGTTGCGTCTTTTAAAGTCAATTATGTGCATTAAATCAAGCCATTGAATTATATAACATAAAAATGTTAATGTTCAAATGAAGTGAGTTTGGGGAAACTGCTTTTGGTGTCTGCGCTGCAAAAACATGGATCAGTTTACAAAACACATTAGAACTAAACACATTTTTGTACCTAGGTGATTTTAAATCCATGATTACAAACTACTCCGCTCGTGAATGTAACTGTTTTTAATGTTGTTCTATTGTTGTCTGGCTGATTGTGTGTTTTTTTGTACTCTCGACATCATTGAAAATGAGGGCATGCTCTCAATGATTCCTCGAGAGTTAAATAAAGGTTGAATGAATGAATGAACCGTTGACAGTGAATGAAAATACCCTGACTTCTAAAATATCATAGTACCTTTTTTTCTATATGTTCATCTTTGAATTACCCTTTGTAGGAGGGCTATCAGAGTTAAATTATACAATCATTTTAACCACAAAATCATCACAGTAAGTTCATACCGTTTTACTTATAGTTTAATCTTCTGTTATCTCCCATTAATATGCCCACACATCTGATATCCTGTGTTGTTTACTCTGATTTAAATCACACTTTCTCTGCTTCTATAGTGTAGCCTATTTCTTATTTGTATTTCTTATTATTTATATTCTCATTGGTTTTAAATGCAGCACTGTGTGTAACCACTAGATGGCAGACCAACCAAAGGTTTTATCCTCGCCTTGAACGACAGCAGAGCTCAGTGTTTTAGGGTTGGCCACACAAGACAATGCAGTTGGAGTCACATAATCACATATTTTTTTTTTAATGTGTTTAAAAGTATGGTACTGTATTATAATTGACCATTTGTCTGACACTTAATTAAAATTGAATTGTCCTCCTGGAAAACACTCCAAACAACTCAATCTCAATCAAAATAGAGACACTGATGTGAAAATACTGTCAGCCTTGAGGGACACGTGTTGATCAGACTTCACCGCCTCCATGGTTTAAAGAATCCATTGTTGAAATGCCTCAGTATGTATGTAGGGTAATAACACAGCTGTGTACTGTATAGGCCCAGCTGTATCTGAAAAATGTGGAACATGTCAGAAAACCTAATTTCTTAACAATGCATCTTTGGTTTGTTTTGCTGTGAGCTAAGCGATGCACTCAGCTAACCTCTGTTTATGTGTATACGGTTGTCCTTAATCACATTAGCTTTTCTCAAAGGACTTCAGATCAGCTATTACAAATGACATCATTAAGAGGACAAGAACAGATTTCATAGAATAAACAGAATAAATATAGCGTAGTCTTCTGTAATGCAATGTATAAATAGGATGGAGGGGCCATGACCCAGCTCCTCAACTCCACTTCCACCTATGGAAACACACTCCACTCTGCTCCCAGTACGTCTCATGGTTAAATTTAATCTTGAAATACTTTCTTTAAATGCCGTCAAACAAGAAGGAATAATACTGAAATATGTTTAATGAATCTAAGATTTATGTTTTAACATGTTTAGGTTGTGTCACATTGTTAGAAAGCTAAATGTAATTCCACACCAAGTGTCAAAGTGACAAAGAGACAGGGAACCTGCGTCTTCACCCAAAACAAGTGTTATAATATTTAGAGCTGCAAGGATTAATCGGTTAGTTGTCAACTATTCGATTAATCACCAACTGTTTTGATAATCCATTAATCGGTTTGAGTCATCTGATTCCAGCTTCTTAAATGTGAATACTTTCTGGTTTCTTTACTCCTCTATGACAGTAAACTGAATATCTTTGAGTTGTGGACAAAACAAGACATTTGAGGACGTCATCTTGGGCTTTGGGAAACTCTGATTAACATTTTTCACCATTTTCTGACATTTTATAGACCAAAGAACTAATCAATTTATCAATGAAAATCGATGAAAACAATCTTTAGTTGCAGCCCTAATAATATTTGTCTTATCTGGCATCCATGTAACATTTACTACCGAAGTGAATAATGAGACCAAGAACATTTGAGGAGAGGCCAATGTATATGTATAGAAGTAAAATGTAAAATGATGACGTTTCATTTTTGAAGAAGAACTCCAACAATGTAAGACTGCACTTCCATAAAGTTCACAGACTTACAAGCGGCATATTTAAAAACAAAATGTTCGAGATTAATGCAGCAAAGGGAGAGATATTTTAACTTTTAGTCTTGAGAGTGGGTAAAGTCCAAAAACATTCCTAAAATTCCCACAATGCAGCTCGTCTGTAAACCCAAGCCGTGATAACCCTGATGATACCATCAGTTTTATCAGACATTAGAAAGCTGCAACTGTTCACCAGATGACTACCAATCATGAGTAAACTCATCTTGATGTGTGTCCCTTTCATAATGTTTCACTTCAAAAATGTTATGTATGATTACTGAGTGAACTTTCAAGAATTGTTTAGATCCAAACGGCATTTTTGTCCTTTACATACTTTACCAGAAAGAGTCTGAGAGAATTAAAGAGTATTCCTGAAATGCGACGTTTTGCTTGGCAGCTAGGAAGACAAATAATCTGGTCTGTACAAAATGTCTTTGATACAGTTCGTCCTTGTAGAGCTTCTTCTATGCAAAAAATATCAGTTATGTAGACATATTGTCCTGTGAATTTGAAATATGCTGTTACAATCTTCAACAAACATTGTTACACCTATAATTCCAAATTTTTCAATGAATGATGTAAGGGTACCTGCCTTTAATCTTAAGGATAATAAAATCCTTGATTTACAGTTTGATAAAATAACGTCCTATTAGGATATTATGTAAGATTCCCAACTTCCCAAGTGACATTGTCCTTTTGCGTCGTCTCCACTTGGATACATTTCACACATGTCATTATTCTGAGTTATGTAAGACAAGCACATCATGTCCTCACAAAACGGATCCCATATAAACACACAGAGAACACCTTTTAAAACACCTATAGGCACACGTGCAGACACACATGTGTACACGTTATATGCACCTAGACACACACACACAGGCTATGTGAGAGAGGAGTCTGAAATTGGAAACTGTTGCCTGCAGCTTTGACAGCTTTGTGCTGATGAATTAACTCAAGCTACAGAGTTACAGTTACTTTGCATAGCTGCAGGTTCACTTATAGCTGCTCCCGAGACACCCAGGACGGCCTGTTCATTACAGGGTTCTCCCTGGGGAAGGCGTCATGGCTCCAACCATTATTCTCTTTATTCATTATCAAAGAGACCAGAATGCTCACTGCACATAGAAGATTTCTGTCCATAATGATGGGTTAGGCTTTAGTGTCCCAAAGTTGGCCCTGGCGTACAAGGATCAGGAATGCGAGGCCTGCGCACGGAGCTGCAGGATCTGGCGTGCTGACATTTTCCTTTTCTCCACTGCTTCCCAGAACGCTCCCCTGACACACTCTCCTGTTTCACAGCACTTCTTTTAACTTCCTGACGGGAAGGAAATCTCAGGGGCAGGAGGTGCATCTCCCTTCGCCTTTCCCTCGCCTCCCTCTGTTCTTCATTAGTGCGCGAAAAGTCAGAGCAACTTTGGATCAGTTATTTCAGGCTGGCCAGAACCCGTCTTTGTCAGAATAATCCTCCATCGCCGCCTGGGGCTGAAACCCTAGCCGGCTCTTGATATAGACCCACGGTCAGCACTGGCTCCGATATAGGATTCTAGCACCTGAACACTCGCAAGCCTCCCAACATGGGACCTGTTGAACCTGCTCACCCCTCTGATGCACGCAGACACACACACACACACACACACCCTCATGATCCCCCTGTATGAGCGCTCACTCTTATCTCTTTGTCTCTCCATCTCTCTCTAATTGCTATGTAGAGCACCAAGAAGCCACATTTACACATGATCTCATTTTAACCCTGCTTTAATCTGCATCCTTCAACCACTGCAGTGCATGTGTTTACACAGGGCCTGTCTGAACTGAACCTCTGCAGAAACTAGAAACTTGTCCGTCAGCCTGTTTACTCGTCGGCCTATTTGTGTCGTGATTCGCTTCGCTTAGTTCACCTCAGTGAAGCATGATAAAACTCTCTGAGGACAGGAGAGGTGGTTTCCTTGTTCTGGTTGCGTTGGAGACGGATGTACGGTTCCTCAGAGACTGTAAAGCTCTGAAGGGCAGCGGCTGACTAAGCCCCGTCTTCCCCCTATCCTCCCTTCTCTTTTCTCGCACTCTCCTCCTCTTTTTCATTTTCGCACACATACACAAGGTCGTAAAAAGAGCCCACAAACGGGTCACAGGCGTTATCAGCTCCAAGGCAAACCAGTCTTGTGACAGAACGATACAGAGTGTGCTAAGTCACTTCACAATCTCAGCTCTGCAGCTCAGTCCTCTGGAGGTGGAAGTGGACCACGGCCTGCAGGACATGATGCTTTCTGTGAGTATGCGTGGGTGATTATCATTTATTCATATAGCTCATATATATTTAAGTATAACTTCATTCACATTATTCTCACACTTTTGCCTGCTAGTATATTCCACTTAAAGCTGCAGTGGGTAGAAATAGAGCAAAAACGGCCACTATGTCCTGACAGTAGTGCATGAGACAGGTAATTGAAAAAAAATCATGTTCCTCCGGTGTCCTCCGGTGCTCCTAATGGCATCTGCAAGATTTCACAGACCGGAGGAAAACATCCAATCAGAGCCGAGCTGGAGCCTGCTGTCTCTGAGCAGCTGTCAATCACTCGCGAACTCCGATCAAATGGTTAAACTAGGCAGCGCTGATCAAATATGAATCAATATTCTGTTACTGTAATGTCTATTTCTTTCCTCAAATGTTTTCAGAAACATCTTGTAGTATAGCAAACATTCTCATTTTACAGCTAAACAGTACATTTCATGATTTGATTGACAGCTGCCTCCGTTGAATGAACAGCCAATAGGAACACTCTCATGTGACCTGTGATTGGCCAAAATCTCCCGTCACGGACTAGATTTTCTAAAGCCTGAAAACAGAGCCATGAGGAGGTGCAGAAGTCTAGTTATCTCTCGGAGCACTTGAATTACAATATGTTGAAAGGTTATTATGGAATTTTTTTCCCATGATGCCCAAAACATTCTGCCTACTGCCACTTTAAAAGCCTTGAGGACCAAGAACAAACATTTATTATCGTTTCTTTTTCTCTCTCTCTCACACACTCACACACATAAATACCTGCACCAAGCATGAAAAGGCACACGTCGTGCACAGGTTGCCTGTAACAGAAGAGCTGCACAATGCCATAGAAATCTGCACTTGCAACCACACAAAGGAAACCATGTATGGCTCGTCACCCATGAAATGGACGGCCTCCTCTATAGCCCTGCAGGGAGCATGTGACCGCCGCTGGAATCCCCCTTTCATCTATGAACAGAGCCTGAACAGCATAGGTCCCTGCAGAGGAATGAGGGCCCTCAGTGTTCGCGTGTGCTGCTGGCCTTTTTCAAACTGACCACAGGTCTGCTGTGGAGCTGAGGAGAGAGAGGAAAGTTGTGGGTGACTGAAAGAGAAACAAAGAGAAAGAGGGAAATTATGCAAAATCAAAGAAAGTGAAACAAAAAATTGAGACTAGAATCATGTGGAGTGACACGCTACAAGTTCATTCTTTCTTTCTTTCGAGGTTAGTGGAACAGCAACTTGTTAGCGGTGAGCAGTTGTGCTCACGTTTTAGTCACATGGACATTCCTGTCCCCCCCCTTGGACCCCAATAAACAAGAGACCGTTTGATGACAGAGGACAATTATTTAGCCTACTTCTGTTGCCAGCTCGTCTTCTGCCCTACTCAGCTGTAAAGAATGCCCCAATTTCACCTCCACCCCGCTAACATACAGCCACATACATACTGTACACACTCACCCACACTTCTCTTTTTCACCCTCATACTCCCATTTGCACACTCGTCTGATTCTGCTGACCCAGTGAGTGACGTAGAGCGGCAAGATGCTCCAGTTCTCCCACACAGAGAGAGTGTCTCTGCAGTTATTGGTGCTTTGGCACAACACTGACTTCCTCACAGACACAACAATGTCACGCTGCTTTTGCTCTCCGTGATTCACTCCAGGCCACAGTCTCACAGAGAAGATACAAAGTCACGCTCACTCATACAGGCCCTTTAAAGTGTTTGTTCAGGCACTGAGGACTGACACAAACACGAGTCCCATCGAAGGGGCCATTATGATGGCAGAGAGTAAGATGGGGCTTACAAGGGGCCTTTCATGGATATGTATATAGTGAATAGTCACACTGTGAATATGAGTTTCTTATCTAGTTGTGTATGAGCGTGTGTGTGTAAAAATACATCTGCTGTGTCCTTGAAAGATTGACATAAAGGTCACCCTGGAGGTTTATGCTTATGTATTCAGTTCAAGTCAACTTCCTGTTAAATCAACAGTGTCTCCTCCTCCAGTCGTCCATGCCGTGGAGTCAATGCCAGCGCTTCACTCTCAGCCTGTCATGGCTGTCTGTTCTCTTCTCTGTTCCATCCTTCATTTCTGATTAATTTCCTGCTGTGCTGTCACTTTTTTTTGCTGAGACGACCTTTACGGTAAATGGACTTGTATTTTAATAGCGCCTTTCTACGTCTTCTGACCACTCAAAGCGCACATTCACCCATTCACACATACATTTATGCACTGATGGCAGAGGCTGCCATGCAAGGTGCCAACCTGCCACGCAGGATCTAATCTAAATACTCATTCACACACCAATGGCACAGCCTTCGGTGTGTGACCTACACTACTCTTACAACAAATAGCTCTATAGAGGACCATTCGCATTTTCGCGTCTGCCACCGCAGTTCTTCTACCCACTTGGCACGCGGGAGAAGCTTCAATTGGCTGCAATCTGCCATCTTAACGCTAGATACTGCCAGATCCTACACACTACTCCTTTAAAGGGAGACACAAGCAGTAGCCTAGAAATAGAAAAAAATTGAGGGTAAATGATACAAGTTTGCACAGCAGACGTCATAAAAATGGCTAGAAAACTCTCGAACTATACCAATATATATGAATAAACATGCCCCAATGGGGGGATGAAATAAAAGGTAAAGGTAATATCATAATACAATATTTAAATATAATACATTCTTCCTATATTCTCCAAGCTTCAGTTTTCCATCTTCTCTTGTCTCTGTCTGTCTGTCTGTCTCCCCCCCGTTGGGAGGCCCTTGTAATCCAATAATCCATCTTAATCCAAACTGAGATTACGTGAGGTGAAAGAGCCACTTTGTGCATGAGATTATCCTCCAATTTAAATCACTCCCATAGTTTATGTATGTTGTATGTGTGCACACTAGCACATTTCTGCAATATGTGTGCACACATATTAATGTATCTGCATGTGTATGTATTGTGGGGGGAGGAGGGCGACGTGTGCTGTTCCTTCTTTAATGAGCAGCTGTTCCTGCATCCTCCCCCTCATTTCTTCATCCCCTTCCCTCTGTTCTGTGCATCGGCAGAGGTCAGTCCGGTGCTCTTTAATCCCGCCAGTCTGATCCCCATCACGTTTCACCTCCTACTCTCAGCCTACTGCCCCACTGCCCCGTCATGTCTGCCCGGCTCGCTTCACCACGGACTCCGTCTATACTCCTCAGCTTACCGGCCCTGCGGTGACACCTGTAACACAGCCTTACCTGACATATTGCCCCTAAGAACACACTCACTTTGCTTCTACCAGTCTCCCGTGATTAAAAACACAGGAGGTCACTCAGTTTAATCATCGTCCTCTCTTGTCTCGTCAGTCATCACAAAGCTGAGAGAAATCCGCTGTGAATTACTATCGGACTGGCGGTCATGTGTTCCTAGAGTCCCGTGCAGTTGCAATGCTCCACTCTGCACTATTTTTAAGCTGCCCAGCTGGCACTACCACCCCGTCACCCCCCCACACACACACCCACATAGATGTGTGTGCATGTGCAGGGCCGGTATGATGGTCCGCTGCCTCTACTATGCCCTTGTAAGGTTGTATGACCCACAGACCAGCATGCCCCACTGGTGTAGATTTCCATTCCTGGAGCTCCCTCCTCAAACATATAGTCCCCTCCGCCAATATCATGTCCTGTCACGCCTCATGCCAACTAGCTGTCGTCCTCCTCCTGACATACATATACAAAATGTCCACGTGGATGTGCAGCACACACATGCACACCTGCTTATCTATAAGATGTGAACCTGTGCCATTTTGACATAAATAGACGTCATTATGGACCCCACAGTCTATACAGTATATGCATAACGCTGCACTGGCTGCCTCACGTTTCCAGTGTGCATTTCTCAACTGACTGGATTAGTAACTTTAAGCCCTCAACTCTTGAACTCGGGTCTTAATGCACTCAGAGAACATAGAGGATGGACTACCACTGTTCAATCCGGGAGGGCTCACACTGCTTTGTTTTGTATTCATCTGTGTGTGTTTGTGTTTAAGCCAAGTCTTGACTCTGACCTTGTAACCACCATGAGCAAAGATTCACCCTTCTGCTGGGTCTTAAAGGGATAGTTTGAGTGTTTTGAAGTGTGGTTGTATGAGGTACTTATGCATTGTCAGTGTATTACCTAAAGTAGATGACGGTCGGCACGCCCCCTGTTTGGAGAAGCAGACGGGAGTTACCGCACGGGAGCAAAGCAATGTACTGCTGTGGACGGGGCCGGCAGCAAAACATATTTTAGCCACCTAAAAGAAAGGCTCACCTAAAAAAATCAATATTGTACGCTATATCTAGAATATTTTCGCCGGTTTACCTTGCCGTCAGACAGCTGAACAGTCTATGTTTGGGAACTGAAGCCGTTATCCATGCTCTCGCCAAAGTAACTCCATTGAAAAAAACAATAATTTTATTTCGCAGAACACGGTTAGTTAGTTTGTTTGTGCTGTTGTGTGGTTTTGGTGAATCTGAACTAACCAAAGTCACACAATGACACAAACAAACTGACCGATCCCCCATCCCGTGTTCTGCGAAGTAAAATTACAGTTTTTTTCAATGGATTCTGGTGGCTTTGGCGAGTGCATAGATGGATACGGCTTCAGTTCCCCGTCTGAAAGGGCTGTCTGATACAAGATAAAGCGATGAAAATATTCTAAATATAGCGTACACTTCAACTGATATTGATTTTTTTTAGGTGAGCCTTTCTTTTAGGTGGCTAAAATATGTTTTGCTGCCGGCACATTTTGGGATATACGCTTATTCGCTTTCTGGTGGAGAGTTATGAGGCCAGTATAGGCTACTCTATCAGTCTAGACGAGCAGTTGTCTCAACCAGCGGAAACTCTTTTACTGTGCCTGGCAAGGAATAGTCCGGCACATGATCCCGGTAAAACGTCAAATTGACGTTGTTTTTCGTAAGGACTAAACATTTGGTGGATTTTGTTACCGTTGGTAAGAGCCAGGATAGCTTTTTCCCCTGTTATCAGTCTTTGTGCTAAGCTAAGCTAAGCTAAGCGGCTGCTGGCTGTAGCCTTGTAAGAAATAGAGAGAATCAATCTTCTCATCTAACTCTAGCAAACAAGGGTATTTCCAAAATTGTCAAACTTCTCCTTGAACACTCAAGGCCTGTGAGTAAAAACAGACGAAAAAAAAAAGGTCATTGTGTTATTCTCAGTAATTCTGTGATGTTTTACAAAGCAGCCAGTTTTTTCCGCTCCAGGTCTTAATATAGCACAGAGTCTCTGTGTTCAGCCACCAGTGAAACATAAACATTAACGCAGTGCAGAATGACTGAATTATTGATGCCCAGCTGATGGGCTGTGTTCAAACATTTCCTCAGTCTGCCTCAGAGTATGTGTGGGGGTGTGAGTGCCAGACAGAACGACAGACGGAGAGATAAAGGAGAAGGAGAATCCACCGTGCACAGTGTGATTTGTCTGCCAAAGGAAACCTTCCTCTCCTCTCCTCTCCTCTCCTCAGCAGGTCAACGCGTTTCCTGTCAGAAGCAGACTGGCTCTCCACACTGCCATGGAAAAAGCTCTTAGGACAACAATTCACCCAGCAGCTGCTACAAAGGAGAGAGAGAGACGGATGAGAGAAGGAGGACATCGGCGAGAATGAGGCCAATGGGGCTTACCCCCCCGCACACACACACAAACATATAAACATATATATAGATATCTGCTGTGTACACTAGCCACTGGTGCCTGCTCCTGTCCTGCAAACATTGCCATATAACATGCTGTTTAATACTTTCAGGGATCATTTCAATGGAGCTTTTGTCGTCCCTTGTGACAACATAATGCAGTGTGTCATCTTCAAATTAGATTTACTGTCCCTGCTGCTGGAGGAGTACTGGCTATTATGAGAGCATTCAAATTACAGATGACCTGACAGGGAACACACTAAATTGTTGTTCTCGTTGACTGACAGTAGCACAAAATGTCAATTTCACATAAGTCTTTGTTCTTCTTACATAACATATATTGAATTTTGTACTTGGAAAGCAGTTTCAGTGAAAGTACAAACAAGACGAAGCATGTGACAGAAACTGAGTCCGTGTTTGCTGACACAGTGCATGAGCTGGTGTCGTTTACATACACACATACAACCACAAACTCAGAGGGACAGGCAAGTACAAACATTTGCATGTTCTTTTTGCTATTTGCTTTTTTTTTAAGTACAGACGCAACTCCCCTGGTTTACAACTGCCCCGAGACCATCATTTAATGTGGAGTCACCTGAAGGTCAGTAAGTTCAAAAGAAGGAGGGATAAACTAACAAGGACCAAGGTTCACACCAGCAGATGACTGACCCAAACTCCAAAAATTCCCCGCTAAAGGTTGTCCCCCCGTCTTCTTCGTGAAACTTGAAACTAACCATAAATATCCCATTTACCCAGCAACAGACAGGTTTTGACAACAGCGTCCAGACTGTAGGTCCCTTTACCGGACAATACAGTAGGAGCCCAGAGCTTCACCACTGATAACACACAGTCTCATTCTGTTAGTGGCTGCTACACATCCAGAACATAATGCAGCATCGCAGTGGTAAAGCATCACAGTGATGTGTTTAAAGTGGACAGCCTTGGGTCACCCTGCTCATCAAAACATCTCTTAGTAGTGTGTGAGTGTATATTGTTAATAGAGTATGTGTATATATGCGCATATACAGGTGTGTACACTAGTCTGGATTTATAAGTGTAACTATTATTTCCTTATTTTTATTATTATTTGTACTTTATTATTATTGTTATTTTTTTATTTTTTTATCTATTTTTTATTATATATATATATATATATATATATATATATATTAGTATTATTATAAATAATAGTATTATTTTTTTAACTTTTATTTATCATTATTATTATTCTATTGTATTTATTTATTTTTTACTTGTTTTTATCCATCTTTTAATCTACTTATTTATTTATTTGTGTTCAATTTGTTCATTCATTTATTCATTATTTTATTATTTGCAGAATTACTATTATTATTGTTATCATCACTATTATTTATTTATCTATTCCTTTATTTTTCATTAACATTTTTCTGTTTATATACGGCTCTGTATGCAGGTGCATGTGTGTACGTATGCATATGTATATATAAATATGAATGTACGCATGTATGTGAACGTACGTAAGTATGTGGTTATCCACTATTCATCCCTATGTAATTTCTGCCATTGTTATTTACTTAATTTTCACTCCCATTTTTGCCATCCCTAGTGTGGTGGGAGGGTGGGACTGTTAAACCTGAAAATGACTTCATGTTCATGTCTACTGTTTGTTATACATCTTATGTGCCTTCTTTCAATAAAGTATCGAAACACAAAAAGTAGTGTGTGAGTGGACGTATGTGTGTGTGTGAGGGGAATAACAGATAGTAATATAGAGTGAACTGTGTTTTATGAAAGACAGTAGTTGGGCACTGCTGTGTGAAGCAGCCATTTATGACTCCCAGTGGTAAAAGGTATATTATTCTTTATTTAACCAAGAGTAAAAACTCATTGAGGTTAAGGGGAACTGGAGGGTGGGTGCTACGCTTCTGCAACGGCGCCATTGATCGGGACAGCGTTATCAGCAGTAACCGCTGTATGAGAGCAGTACAGAGCAGCGGCCGTGAGCTAATCAGAGGGATATGCTCATGCTCAAACAAACATGCACTAAAAGCACACACGGCCCGTCTATGTCAACAAAGCACGGAGAAACTCGGATTACAACACACACAGAGGGAGAGTGAGTTCATTCTCTGCTCAGGTAGACATTACTCCTCTATATCTTTACATAGCAAATAGCTGTTTGCTGCTATATTAATGCTCTGGTTATCTAATAGAGCACCTTTAATGTATTTCTATGTCTTCTGCAAAGCACATTGAGTTGTTGAAAGGTGCTGTACAGATAATCTCGCCTTTGCAGTTGATAAAAGACAAATAGAAGGACGCAGAAAGAGAGATTGTTTTGTTTTTTTATGGCTCAGAAAGTAATAATAAGGTGCAGATAGCTGGATTGTTTTTGTACAGTATAGTGGGATATTAATATGTGCAAAAATGCCAGGTATAGTCATGAAGCAATCAATCACAAGAAGAACTGCACGGTTTATGATAAATATATTCATCCGCCTCTTCATTTTGTACAGTGGAAGAAGAGCAGACTGAGGAAAATAACCTTGGCAGAGATTTTTGAGTGGGTGGCTTCACAGATATTGTACAATGATAGCTTTCATGTGCCCTTGGAGCTTCTTCCCACAGAGTGTTGTTATGCAGACCTGCTACCTTGAAGCTATAAGAGCACTGGAAGAGACACAACCATAAAAACATAAAACTTACACACACATAAACACACACATATAGAGAAACAGACAGACAGACAGACTCATCTCTGTAGACAGGGGGGGGGATGAGTCATCTTCTATTCCAGTCCTAACTGTGACCCAGCCGGGTCATGTAAACAAGACAGGAAAACTGAAAACCTAAATATGGGGGCTGCATATGCAGGCGGAGAATACGGTAACTGGGCAGCTAAGGTTTCAGCCAGTAAGATGAAGTTAAAGGTCTCTTGCAAAAAAAAAAAAATCCCACAGCATGCACAACTGCACAGCTCCTTTACCCGGCAGTCTGTGTGGAATGTAGATTGGTGGGTTGGGTGGGCAAATGTTCCTGGAGCACAACCCCACCTCTCGCAACGATCTGCATCTGTTCAGCCTGTGTAGACATGTGCTCAGCTGTGCATTGGTGTGTGTGTGTGTGTGTGTGTGTGTGTGTGTGTGTGTGTGTGACTAGTGTGCGCTCAGCTGTGAGTGCTGTGAGTGTGTCATTGTGCGTACATGAGGTAAGGAACAGTAGGCTGGAGTCTGTTTTTGTGCATGTGGGGACATGTGTTGTCTCTCTTTCTGTGGTGCAACGGGGTGGTGGTGGTGGTGGGGGGGGGGGGGCGCTAAAGTGGCATTCTCCTGCTGCTGCCATCGCCTGGTTCGTACCTCAGCTGTCCCAGTGGACCGAAGCCAGACGACACACATAGCTCTGGAGTGTGTCTGCACTCTGTGACCCAGGACTGTGTGTGTTTATAGTTCTGTGTGTCCGTTCCAATATCAAGCAAAAAAAAAAAAAAGGGCTTGTGTAAATGGAGGAGTGAAGTACTGAGGATCGACAGCGCTGTGGAGTCGTGAGTCACAGCCCTGGTCGCAGTTTATGTCCAGACAACAGTGGATCCTCTGGTGAATCACAACAGACATCTCGCACTGACATCAAACAAACCACATAAAGAATATCATATATAGCATGCAAATACGTATGTGAACAAACACAGCATTATACAAGCACTGTCAGCCCCTCGGGGCAATCCTTCAAGTTTCGGGCACTCCGTAAACACAGGTTGAGTAAGTCTGCTGTCACAGGAAATCTACAAGAAGAACAAGCACAAAGTTCAAGTTAGCATATTCCTGACACTTTTGAAGCCTTTATGGTCGAAGCAAAATACACCTCAACGTATTTATGTAAGCAATGTAAGTAACAATCATGCAGATTTATGTCCTTAAACTGCATTTTTGGTTCCATCGTCCAGAAAAGAAGTTTACACAATGGCAAAGAACTAGTAGAGGCTGTTAAAGGGACAGTGTGTTACATTTTGGGTGATCTATTCGCAGAAATTAAATATAATATACATAACTATGTTTTCATAAGTGTATAATCAGCTGAAACTAAGAATTGTTGTGTCTTCGTTAGTTCAGAATGAGCACTTCATATCTACATAGGGAGCGAGTCCTCTTCACGGAGTCCACCATGTTGCTCCGCCATGTTTCTACAGTAGCCCAGAACGGACAAACTTACACTGGCTCTAGAGAGAGCCTTTCATGTTTTTACGTTACCTGAAGGCCACCGTAGTTCTGGTCAAACTGCGGTACCGTGAGCTGCAGAGTGCTAAACTGTGGTACCGTCAGCCGCCGTCTGACTTCTGTTACTCCTAAAGTAGTGTTACTATGGTAAGGATGACCTCTGAGCGAGGCGTACGGCGTTACCACGGTTTTGCACTTGGTGGCTCACGTTACCACAGTCTTGGAAAGGGAGGAGTGAGCGGAGGGGTACTCAGTTGGTTGCAATCTGCAATCTCACCACTAGGCCTGGATGTCGCCAAATCCTACACACTGTACCTTTAAGAAGAAAAAAAAGATAAATTTGTTTTGCAGTTAAATTCCAAATTTTGGCCACTTTGGTTCCAGTTAAGCTCCCAAACAAAGCCATAAATACCAAAACTCATAGCCAGTAGTTTAGGTAAACAGGTAGACATAAAATTAAAGGGTTGGTTCGCCTAAATTACCAAAAACATATTTTCTTATTCACCTTGCATGATTCTATTCATCTACATTATAAAGAGGACCTGTTATGCTTTTGTGCGTTTTCCCTTTCCTTTAGTGTGTTATGTCATTTTTTGTGTATGTAAAAAGTCTGCAAAGTTATAAAGCCTAAAGTCCACGCCAAAGGGAGTTACTCCACCCACAGAAACACTGCTCCTGAACTGCCTGAAACACCTTGCTTGAAGTCCCGCCTTTCCTTCAGTAATGTGGTGATGTCACCAAGTAACACAATTGCATAATATCTGCCTAGCAGCTAGTTTGGCACGCCCTCAAACAAAGCTAGTTAGAGCGGAGGTTGGAGCGGAGTCTGAAGAGTTTGGCTCGTTGACCAATCAGAGCAGACTGGGCTTTTCGAGAGGGCCGGGCTGGAGCTCAAACAGAGCGTTTCAGACAGAGGGTGAAAAGAGGTGCTGTATCACGGCCGGTATGAGAAAAACAAAGCGTTTTATGAACATTAAAGAAAAAATACAAAATACAAAATATAAAATAAAATATAATAAATTATAAAGTATGCACCTGAAAATAAGCATAATAGGTCATCTTTAATCCAATTAAATGTTATTTATATAGCGCCAAATCATAACAGAAGTTATCTCAGGGCACTTTTCATATAGAGCAGGTCTAGACTGTAGTCTTAATGATATTATCGTCTCAAACAAAGAGTCTTGACAACAGCTGACAGCAGGTTCAGTATATAACTGATTACATCTGACCACAGGTATCCACACGACAACATCAACAAGGACATAAAGGGAATAGAGAGATGTTTACACTTTGAGGCAAACATGGAGCAACAAGCAGGTCAAGATTTCTTAACCTCCTGGTAATCAGAGAGCTGTCACCACTCCGCCCCGCCCTGTCCTGTCCACGCTCATCACCAGAGATCCTGCTGTGGCTCCATATGGTCTGAAAGCTTAGACTCCTTGTTCTCAACATATACAGGAGGAGAGGAGAGGAGGGCAGGAGAGGGACACACCGTCTAACGTGTGTGGTTCAGAGAATACAAGTCAGTGTGCCGAGGGGATGTAGGGACGAATGAGCTTCAGACCATATGGTCAGGAGGTGACTGGATTGGTGTCTAATGGGATTGATCTAATCTGCTTTTACATTAATAGAAAGAGGAGAGACAAAGACAGACAGTCAGTTAGATTTCAAAAACAACTTACTGTAATGTAGTTAGAGTCTGAGAGGAAGTCATAAATATATAATTGGAAAGGAAAGAGTCATCTCTGTCTCCTCTCGTACATTGTCTACTTGTTTGTTTGTTTGTGTGTTTGACTTCATCATCATTTGAACATCTTGCTGTTGATGGAAAGAGTGAGTAACACCCATGATGCTGATGAGAAAGAACGTCATGTTTACCACAACATCCTTTTAAAATCAGCTGGCATTAAACACCTGGTTCAAATTCCCCCACACATACCCAACCAGCCACTCACCAAACACCTCCACCTCGCTGTTTGCGTCTTCTTCAGTAGGCGACGCTGCTCAACCGGTTCCTCTTCCTCCTGTTACGTGCGTACCTGACTTTTTCTTCCCTCAGGGCACCAGCCTGCAGTGTAAGCAACCAGTGAATCATACAGGAGATGATCAGTCTACCGTCATGATTACCCGAAGAGTCATCATCAATCTCGTCCCACTCTTTTTATTCACAGGACTATTTCTGGCGGTGTTCCCACAGATCTGTACATCTGTTCTGTCAGCCATACAGATGGGACTCAGGACAAATTGTGAGGTGTGAGGGGCAGGAGCAAAGCAGAGGCACATTATGAAGAGGTGCAAAGCACTTTCGCAGAGATATTTTGGAAAAGATAACTATGTGCAGGGGCAGAACACTACTGATTCGTCTGCAAGGAGTCCTTCCTAAATGTAGAGGTGGACTCAAAGATTTAAACAATTATCCACCTAACTTGGTCCCTAAGTCCCAAGTTTAAGAGTTGGTGAACTGCACAGGGAGTGAACAAGTGCCAGAATTGTCACAATATATTGTGACATATGTCACCCAACCGGTCGAGGCAGATGGTCACCCACCCAGACCCGGGTTCTGCCCGAGGTTTCTACCCATTAAAGGGGAGTTTTTCCTTGCCATTGTCGCATAACAATGCATGCACAGGGGGGGATCACTTGTTGGGTCTCTAAATTATTAAAGTACGGTCTATACCTGCTCCATATGAAAAGTATCTTGAGATGATTATGATTTGATATCAAAATAAATTGAATTGAACAATAGATGTCCAGCTCTCTCGATAGTTCCTAAAATGGGGGACAATCAAGGGACATCGCGACACAGCCAACAGACCTGTTTCAGGTGTCACAGCAGGGAAAAGCTGCAGCTATAAATCAACAATAACAACGATTATTGTCAACGCTTGCTCATTAGCTCACTGTAACCACCCAACATTCATTTTATCAGCTGCAGCTGTGACACCTCCCATAAGATGCATATTGTTTCAGTAAAAGGCAAATGTGGCCTTTGACTTCCAGATATATATATACACTCACCGGCCACTTTATTAGGCACACCTGTTCAATTGCTTGTTAACACAAATAGCTAATCAGCCAATCACACGGCAGTAACTCAATGCATTTAGGCATCTAGAGGTGGTGAAGACGACTTGCTGAAGTTCAAACCGAGCATCAGAATGGGGAAGAAAGGGGATTTAAGTGACTTTGAACGTGGCATGGTTGTTGGTGCCAGACGGGCTGGTCTGAGTATTTCAAAAACTGCTGATCAACTGGGATTTTCACGCACAACCATCTCTAGGGTTTACAGAGAATGGTCCGAAAAAGAGAAAA
Organism: Adelosebastes latens; assembly: GCA_916700685.1. NCBI lineage: Eukaryota > Metazoa > Chordata > Actinopteri > Perciformes > Sebastidae > Adelosebastes > Adelosebastes latens. The sequence goes on along the minus strand of CAKAKR010061432.1, from coordinate 13,169 downwards.
TATCCAGTGAGCGGCAGTTGTGTGGACGAAAATGCCTTGTTGATGTCAGAGGTCAGAGGAGAATGGGCAGAGGGGTTGGAGATGATAGAAAGACAACAGTAACTCAAATAACCACTCGTTACAACCAAGGTATGCAGAATACCATCTCTGAACGCACAACACGTCGAACCTTGAAGCAGATGGGCTACAGCAGCAGAAGACCACCCGGTACTAGCATTATTCATTATACACTCACCGGCCACTTTATTAGGTACAAGGTGTACCTAATAAACTTTATTAGGTACAAGGTGTACCTAATAAAGTGGCCGGTGAGTGTATAATGAATGGAAATCTTCACACGTATGTTACACGCTTTCTGTGTTCTTCGTGACTTTCATGGTATATATAGTGCAATATAACAAGTTAATGTCAGTATCACACGCTGCCTCTAAGTTGTGTCACAGGCCACTGACTCATCAGTGTCCCAGTGTTCACTGAATCTGTAACCTAATCACAGACTGAAATCCAACTCACTTTATAGTGATTCACTGTAGCGACCGAGCCGGGGGCCGTCTGGAGACTCACTTTTGTTTCATAACACAGGCCCCAGGTGTCACGTACCAAAAACAACACGGTAACCGCTGGTTGCGACAGAGCTTCAGGTTAGGCGACAAATGAGGAAAGAGTTTTCGGTTGTTCTATTGTCTCATTATCTCTGGAAATCTCCACAGGAAGCTTTCCTCAGAACTGATCTTAAAATAAGATGTCAAATAATCGTTAGCGTTCATGGGAAAAATCTTTATCTGGCATTCTGTAGAAAGCACATACAGGATTTGGCCGGCGTTGACGTAAAAAGGGAATATTTCCTTCATCCTGCGTGTAACCGAGGCAGTTTTTCAATATCTAAATATGTGTTTCTCAAATCAGAAATCACCCCAAAGCAGCACGTTTCAGTTAATAATCATTTTTATTTTCTTTAGAAAAAGAAACTATCACAACTTCATTTGGTTACTGTACAGTTTCTCTTCTCATAGTCACTCAGTCTGATAACAGGTTGTGATTTCATGCTGGAACACCAAACACCCTCCTACTAACGCACACACCACTAGGTACAACATGACAGTATACTGCTTTCTCTTTTTCCGCTTTTGCGTTTTTAACATCCTCTGATATTCTGGACTGAATAGCAAATAGAAATCACTTCTATATAAAAAAAACACAAAAAAAAAACGGAGACAGAGTAGAAATCCCTGACAGATTCACTTCGAGGGACGAGAGAAAGAACTCTTTGAGCGGTGTGGTCCATACAACGTGCACCTGACGTGTGTGTCTGTGTGTGTTTTGGACAGCACCATAATTCACTATGTATGTGTGAGTTTAAGAGGTTCCCTGCTGCCCTACAGAGTGAGAGAAAACGAGAGAGAGAAAGCGATGGTGGAAGGGGGGGGGAGGAGAAGGGAATCTAGGTCAGATTGTGGAGCATGCAGACCCCCTTTTCGCAGACACACTCGTATACGCATTCTCTCGCTCTCGGTGGACAGAACTGCATGCATGTTCATCCAGAGTTGGGACTGTTAAGTGGAACACAGTTAATATAAGATTAAGGGATGTATCAAGTATGTCTCCCTGAGAAACCTTTCTTCAGTACCATAAAAACCCTCCTTTGTCACTGGCCCGTCCTGTCAACTTTTCAAACATCTCCCCCTGAAATAATAAAAAAAAACATCTTGGCTCATATTAAAAACATACCATTTTATCCCATGATCCATCTCATCTCGCACTATTGTTCCATTAGGATTAATGAATGCACCACTGCCAACAAATCACAGCAGCCAATTAGGAGGGCATGGGCAGGTGACATTCATATAAACTTTTTTAACTTTCCCACAGCCAACTTTCCACCCCGCAGGTATGTATGTGCAATGACTTGCAGCTCTCCTTCTCTATATATATCGATTTATGTGAGCCGGCCTCACACGGCAGGCTCAGTTTGTGAAGTACCGACTGTGACGGTGACACCTTTGTGACAGTTCGAGTAGAGCTACTGTCCTCCCCACCCCCTACTCAAAATGGGTGAGGTGGGGAGGTGGAGGGGGCTGTAAATAGGTTGTCCGACACCCTCTCAATACCACTCCCGCAGTAGCACCACGAAGCTAAAGCACACACACATACTAACGTCACATATTGAGCTGACATGCAAGCACCAGGGATCAGGAAAGGTAGAAAAAGAGCGCAATTAGAAAAGACAAAGAAGTGAAGACTTATTGCTAAAAAAATGTTACATAATGCCGATCCCTCATTATTACCTGTGTGAAGGCATTTATGTTTATGAGGGAGATCTGTGTCAGTGTGTGTGTGCAGGGCCAAAACACTAGCTCATGACTCTTATTTTCCTCTATTAAATCATGTTGGCAGAACAAATCTTTGCTAATGTGATAAGAGTAATCTCTGTAGCCCTTTTCAAGTTTCACTCATATAAACACTTCCCAAGAAAGGGGTGGCGTCCTCTGAGTGTTAAGAAAGAGTGAAGTGAGGCAAGTGACAGTGCAGGTGTGCTTGAGTGTGTTTTACTAAAAAAAACACACACCACTCACGTGAGAACACACGCAGGTTTAAAAACATTTGCTCATTTACGAAGCCGTCCACTCATACGAGGAAGTTTTTTTAAAAAGCATTATCTAAAATCAAACCTCATCAATTGGCTGAATACAGAAACTCCACAGCCGCTCAAGGAAATCCTCTGTATAAAAACTTTTCTTTTTTTTTTTTAGAGTGTTTCTTTAATTGTCTTTCTCTCTCCGTGTTCAGCTAATATTAAAAACCAGGAACTGGGGGTGTCGACACCTCTCAGTAGAAAACAAATAAAAGAACAACCAAACGAGTTTTAAAACCTAGTCCCCGCTTCCTCCTGTTCTCTGACTCCTCCTGAGGAGTGCAGAGGAGGAAGAAGTGGAAGAAGAGAGGAGATTACAGGACTCTCTCTCTCTATGAGACAAGTTTGGGTAGGACCGTGCGAAGAGGTATGGCCTCCCCTGAGTCTCCCATCATGTTGCTCCTCAGTTTGTTGTTGACAGCTGTGGCGCCTAAACCAGGCCCCCCTTTGGCCAGGATAGAGGGGAAGGAGGTGCTGTGGTGATCGGGGAGCCGTTTCACCGTGGCCCCTTGGCTCTTCTCGGTCCCAGGTAGGGGCTTGGGTAGGCGCCGATACAGCCAAGGGTGCCTGAGGGCCTGGCTAGGGGTGAGACGAGACGAGGGGTCCCAGTCCAAACACTTCTTTATGAAGTCAGTAAAGGTGGGGTCCTCGCAGCCCTTGAGAGCGGCACTCCACTCCTTGCTGCCGGGGGGACCTCTCATCTTGCCGCGGCGAGAGCGAGTGCCTGTGAGCACGGTGGCCCCCGTGGGCAGGGTGTTGGCTCCGCAGTAGCGAGGGTGGCCCTTGGAGTTGATGAAGTTCTTTGCCCGTTTGGCCTGCTCCAGGACCTTCTGCGGAGGCATGCCCAGCAGCTCCATGACGCAGGCCAGCTGGTCGCCCTCGTCCTCGCCGGGGAACAGCGGGTAGCCGGTCAGCAGCTCGGCCAGTATGCAGCCGAAGCTCCACATGTCGATAGGAAGGCCATAACGCGAACCGAGGATCACCTCTGGAGCTCGATAGAAACGAGACTGGATGTAGGTGTACACCCGCTGGTGCTCAAAACAGCTGGAGCCAAAGTCAATCACCTGGCAAGAGACAAGAGAAGAAAGAATCAATGTAGGAAACCTGTTATAGGTCTTCACACACAGGCCACCAATGAACGTGACGGGTGTCTCACCTTGATGCCGCTGCGTCCCTGCTGTTTGAGCAGGATGTTCTCTGGCTTCAGGTCACAGTGGATGATGCGGTGCCGGCTCAGGGCCTCCATGCACTGCAAAATGGAGTGTGCAAACTTCCTGACCAGCGGCAGGCTGAAGCCCTGGAACTTGTTGCGCTTGATGAGCTCGTACAAGTTCATGCTCAGCAGCTCAAAGGTCATGCAGATGTGGTTGCGGAAGGTGAAGTTTTCGAGCATGTGCACGACGTTCATCGTGCCGTTGCGATCCTGCTTGCGCAGGTGCTCCAGGATGCGGATCTCCTCCTGCGCCTGCCGGTGGAAACGCTTCTCGTTGCGCACCATTTTCAGAGCCAGGTGCTGCTGCAGTTTGTGGTCGTACACCTTAGCCACCTGGCCGAAGCTACCTTTACCGATGATCTAAAGAGGGCGAGAGAAATAAAAACTGGGTTAGCTAAACATCAGAGAGGGACAGCATTATAGTTTTACGCTCAACTGTGATTGTGATAGCCTACAAACACAAAATGTGTGTGTGTCTGACCTTGAGGAACTCGTAGCGGTAAGCCAGGTGGTCATGGGCGACATGAATGTATCCACCCTGCTCATCATCGTAGCCACAGTTGTTGTTGCCTCCAGCGACGGCCGGCCTCTTCTTGGCATTGGGTCCCACGAAGTAGATGTCTGGGTAGGAGTGGATCTCCGTCTGCTCCAGGGTGGTCAGCTGAGATCGGTACAGTCTCAGAGCCTGGTCGGGAGTGAGCGGGCCGCACAGCTTCCCGCTGTTCCCTCCATTCCCAACGCCATGAGGACCGGAGGAGTCACTGGAGCCCTTACTGGATTCAGTGCTGCGGCAAACAAGCATGACAGAAATGTGGCGTTAAACGACTGAAGTGGTTTTCCCACGGCTTGTAAATTTATGATGTTTTTTGGCCACTGAACACGCGTTGAAAGATCTTTCTCACCTGTCTACGCTGTGCTCCTTGGACAGGCTGGAGACCGGGGTGGCTTTACTGGGCGTCTGACCTGTGGTCCCGCTGTTCTGAGTGGTTGCTGTGGTTATGGCGTTGATCTTCCGGTTGTTGGTGGAGTCTTCATACAGGTACTTGACCTTCAGCTGGCCACCTCGCACAGTTACCTGATCCCTCATAACAGTCTTGTTACTGACGACCTGTTACAGGAAAAAAGGAGACAAAAAGAAAAGCTATTAGAAAATCCCTTTGGTAAACACTTCACTGGAGCTTATTCAGTCTATGAACAGCGTGTACGCATTGTACTTCTTCAGTGTGTAAAAGACATCTAGTTTATTGTGTTGTATGAATGCATTCAATAGAGTGAAGAGAGGACCTGCTCTGCTTTTGTCTATCTACAGACTAGAGACACATTGTGCACAACAGGGGCTACTTGTAGCCTGTGAGACTTCAACTGAGAGGCAACTGAACATTCACACACAAAATATTCCTTTGCTGGCCTGATACATAATAATATAAAAGATAGAGATAAGGAGTATTTCAGGCTCGTTTTGCAAGCAAAAAAGAGTGACGACAGAAAAACAAAAGCAGAACGTGCTAGTTGGCAGATCTAGGGCAGGTTTTGGTTGATACTAAATATCAACAGCTACGCGGGCAGTGAGCCATCAGCAGAGATGCGGCAAGCAGCAGGTGAACCAGCGAAACTGGATTTCGATCCAGTCTGGCAGGAAATTCAAAAGAATAACAGGCCCACCCCCAACAATAACTCATGCAAAATGACCCCCGCACCCACCTATTTTGATTGCTAGCTGTTAGCATCGAGGTATAGGCAATCTTTGGCTCAGCATTGCAAAAAAAAATGTAATTTGTAAAGTCCCGCATTTAATATCTTAAAAAAGATTTGAATATTTCGATATGGGGTTCAATATGACTACACAGTGCACAAAACAAAAAGCAACTGGAGCGACAGGGGTTGCATTTACATCTTGACTAAACAACCACTGTACATTTTGTAGCCCTTTTTGAACATATTTGCAGACAAACTTTGAAAAGTGACAGATCCACCTTCGCTTGGCGATGACCTGAAAGGTTATAAGAGTTTCAGGAAAGCTCTAGAGTCTCTCGCCTGCGTGCCAGAAAGCGACTTCGTTTCAGCAACCCCAGGAATTCATTCCTCCTCTCTCTCTCTCTCTCCGTCTCTCCCTCTCGTCTCTCTCTTAACAACGGAAAGAACCCTCCACAAGATTATGGAGCTCGAGGGAAATGACAGTCATTAAAGTTAGATTATACTCTTAAACTGTAGAAGCAGTGTGGCTGTTAATAAGACACGCCGACATAAACTCAGCACGGCCTTCCTATATGCAGACACACAGAGAAAGAGGCATATATAGCCTCTCTTTCACAGGAACACTCCTTATTTTAATGGCAGGGACAGGAGATTTTAATGTTTTCTTTTCTCCCATTAGACTGCTATGCTGTCCTGTGGAGCTCCTGGCTTCAGGCTTGTTCACACAGCTGAGCATGTCTACGGCTGAGAACATGTCAGCTGATAAAGACAACAAGGAAACGTATATTAAAAGTAGGTGTTGACAAGTTCCACTGAGCGAGGACTCAGCTCCGAGTGTGTTTGTGTTGTATGTTTGAGTCCTGAAATAGAGCTGGAATGCAGGATGGGTTTCCATACATGTAACCATATAGTCTTAACTTATCACAACAGCCCTGCTGCTGACCCAGGGTCCCATGCAGCTGTTGTCCCAAAGTTGCACTACAAACACAGTGAATGTCATCGATTGAGCCCCCTTCACCCGGACACACAAACGCTGGCCTTCAAAATCAAACTCTCTGCATGTGAAGCACCAGTTGTGATGGATTATTGATCGAGCGGACAGGGGGCGCAATTAGAAAAACATATTTTGAAAAGTGACCAGCACATCATAAAGTTTGATTTATGTAAACAGAAATGACCACTAACAGTTATATTGTCCATTTGTACATGATAACGTTTATCAGCCTATTTTATCTGTAGTTTGGGATTTATCCTATAATTATCATTAATGTCAATGTGTACTTTATGTTTTATTATTTATTTATATTTCATTTTACATTTTTTATTTTTGTTTTATTTAATATAACTTTGTTTTTTGTTCTTTATCCCTTTTGCATTGGCAATGTTTAGGGTTGGGTGAGAGGGGGCTTTGGGGGAAAAATACCAAAATATGGAGGGACAATCATTTACATTTATGCTCTATTTTTATGTTTCTGTACACCTGTTGTTACTCCCAATAAATTATTACGGAAAAAAAAGAAAAGTGACCAGTGAAGGAAATGAAAACCACTGTGAGAGCGTGAATCTTTTTTACCACCGAGTAGGGTGGCGAGTCCTCTGTGCGCAAATCTGCATGGTGCAACAGATGGAGAGAAGAGCTAATCTCTCTGCTGTCAGAGAAACACCTAAGTATTCTCCTTCTCTCAAGCACACACTCATTAGCAAAGCATGGGCCTACAGAAATAATAAAACTGATGTCTCATTAATGTTGTATTCAAACACGCTGCTAAGTGCTACGACAATTTATTTTATCAGTTTGTCCCCTCCTCTAACAATGAACAGGGACGACATGAATGTATGACTTTAATAGAGCAACTCTGAGCACTCACTGTTAGAACACACTGAACTGGGGCAAACCACCGTCAGTAACATTCAACAGAGGATATTACCTCTGTGAGCGTGACAGAAAATACAAAGGAGGAAGTACAAGGCGAGAATAGAAAACTAGGCCTAACCCCTGTGCAAGCAACACTGATGGGCGGATTACATGAGATGGAGCACGGGAGGAAGGGGGGGGGGGGAATGTTGATTGGTGATTTTGTTTGTGGGTCACATTTTCAAGCCCAATAAATTTCAACAATATATCAAACCAGTCTTTTTTCCTCTGCTTGTGCGGGAGGTGATGGAGTATCATTGTCTATGTGTGTGCATTTTCTGCCAAAGGGGCTTTTCAGAGAGGCAGACATAGCGGAAAGGTACCCCCACTAGGACATTTTTTTAAGTCTTGATAAATGTATGCAACTAACGATTATTTTCATTGTTGATTAATCTGTTGATTATTTTCTCCATTAATTGGATAGTTGCTTGGTTATAAAATGTCAGAAAATGTTGAAAAATTATTTCTCAGTCTAAAACAGAAGCACATTTAAATAAATTATAATAAATCTTTTGCATAAATCCAACTAGGGCTGCAACTAATGATTATTTTCTCGATTAATCGATTAGTTGTTTGGTCTATAAAATGTCAGAAAAAGGTGAAAAATGTCGATCAGTGTTTCCCAAAGCCCAAGATGACGTCCTCAAATGTCTTGTTTTGTCCACAACTCAAAGATATTCAGTTTACTGTCATAGAACTGAATTTATAATCTAATGAACGGCATCATATCAATGAGAGTTAATGGTCTCCATAAATATGCATGACTACACTGCAGATCAAAAAATATTTGGGATTGGGTCTTCAGTGAAGTCAGAGTGAAGTCAGAGTGGTGCAGGGATGACGTATTTTTGTAGGCCAACCAGGAAGTTAGCATCGCCCTGGTTCCCTCGACAAAAAGCCAATATGATTGTTCCATTGGGTTTTGGATTATTGCAGAAAATAAGCTCTGTGGCAAACACACGTTTATGATACTTACACGTTTTGTTCACGTACACTTTACTATACACTTTAGTGATTTTTGAAGCGTAAATGCAATCACCAGAAGTAAAAAAGCTAACGTTAGGCTATAAACAAATTACACCACTGTTACATGAATGTGAGTATAAACGACGAGGCTGTAAAGGCGGACGACTGATGACGTCTTGTTATCTCATTTAGCCACTTGTTAGCAACCGCCTTTTTTAAGACACGTAAAAGCTTCAAAATTCACATGAGGTATTTACTTTATATCGTAGAACAAAACATTTTTTAAACTTATGTTAACCACAGACCTTATTTCAGCCATCTGACTAAAAACCCATTAAAAAAAACACAGTCTTCGAGACGAGGGAACCGAAGTGCTAAAATGCTAACTAATTTTCTGGGTTTTAGGACTCATTCCTGCAGCACTCTATTTGCCCGAGCGGATGCAGTCATGCAGTCAAATGGAGACATACAGTAGGTCAATATACTGTGCTCTAAATTTGCATCCTGTGAACTGTAGGTTCACAAGGCTGGTAACTGCTGTTGGATCTCTGCATTTACTCTGGCTGAAAGAGACACAAAATGGCTACTTGACTTCAGCTAATCTGACACGGTCATGGAGAATCGCCCCTCTGCAACACACAGTCTGGTATCCCCCTCAGGCAGTCAATCAATACTACTCACATGATCATGTTATTCTCATTGACGAGTATAAACACTTGACTGTATTACACTGGTTGGAGATAAGAGATGAGATAAGAGATAAGCCTGCAAATCAAGACCTAGGGAAGAAGGAGGGGCGTGCATGTGAAGAATGGGAATATCTCTCTGAGGAACAGGATGTCTGGAGACAGAGCGAGCTCCAGCACAGGAAACAGGCCTTTGTTGGATGTGTGTGTTTGTGTGTGTGTGTGTGTGTGTGTGTGTGTGTGTGTACTCACTGTGTGTTTGGGCATAGGGGGCAGCCCAGACGGACTGTTTGTATCCGCTTCGTCTTTGAGGATGTGGTCCGTCCTCATGTACGAGTCATACAGACCATCGCCGTGGCGTGCTGAGGGAACAGAGACGAACAAATCAGTGTGATAATGTGGAATCATCAAATCTGCAACACAGACGCACTTGGGGATAAAGGCTGAGGGATGACGTTCAGAGGCGACGCGTCTACAGAACACAATCTAATCTCCACAGAGGCAGACAATCTGTTTGTTCAAACCAGGCAAAGTCCCATTGATTATTTCATCAATCAACTCACCAGCTCAAACCTTGAGTTGAGACTAAAACAAACGATTCGGTATGGCCCCAACAAATACCGACAGCTAACCTCAGCAGGACGGCCCCGCAACACTGCTCTCTGCAGACCGTTGGGGATGCACATTGTCTGCCACAACATCCTAACCCACATTTACTGTGAAAAGGCCATTATTAGCAGATACATCCATTGTATCTATTGTGTCCAATACATTGTATCCAAGGCCAGAGCGCCGACCTGACCAGCTTAGATAGGGCTTAGGGTCCCAGATCGCTAGCGCTGCAAGTGGTATTATTGGCCTAATGGGGGTAACAGATGCCTCTGTGACGACAGCATCTTTCCGTCTGCCCATCTGTCCGTTCAGGCCGAGTCATGTAGTGCACACACACCAGGTGTGCTCAGAAATAGAGCCCATATGGTCGGATGCGGGTGCCTGTCATTCAATAGTGCTGGTGTGCGTGCGCTCACCTCTGTGGCATCGAGCCAAAACACCGAATGTGAGATGACACAAAGTAGATGGATGAGGGGAGCATTTGGGACCGTAGGAGGAAGCCAGTTACTCAAATGACAAACCTCCATCAGCCGGCTGTTCATCTCACAAAAGTTCCCACTGCAATAAAAGTATCAATCTCTGATGGCTTGAAGTAAGGCTGAGCAGCAGCCTGTTGGCATAAGCCATTTATAGAGCTATTGTGTCGGGTTAACTCATTATCAATAGCCCCAAACTGTGGCAGGTTGGTCTCTGACTAGCCCTTGAGAGTGTCGTAACCATGTGCAGGTGCGTCAGAGCCCGTGTCCCTCGCGTTGGCTCGTCAGCTCCGGGACAGATTAGACCTGCTGCCTGGATACAGATGCATTAGACCTGCACAGCACAGCAAACAGAGGCATTAGGGCTCCATACACACACAATATTAGGCAAGGCCTCATTAGCCCTCTCTGCAAACCCCCCTAATTATTACTCAGCAGGGGCTCAACTTTGTTGTCCAAGCAAACTTTTTTCAGAGCCCAAACTTCTTCTATGTAACCAAACATCCAGCCTACTACTAAAAGTCCAGCTGGTGTGCAGATCTCCTCCACGCTGTGAAAATCCTCCCTCGGTACTCAGCAAAGACTGGAGAACAAGGTTTGAGCTCACAGACATGCAGCAGATCATGTGTCATAAAACGTGGGAGTGTGGTGGTGGTGGGGTAAAGTCACAGCTTTTTTATCCTCCTCTTCCTGGTATCCTGGACAAAGTGTGCAGAAAATATGTCCAATCTGACAGAGGCAATGTCAACTTTTCATACATTTTCTACTATGCAAATTCAAAAATGGCTTCTACCTCACATAGAACACAACACAAAGATGAGTTCAGTGCCTAATTATATAAACACATATAAAACAATAACAAGTAGCCGAGATAAACATCAAGGCTTATGAAACGATAAGACAATAAAATGACCTGAAAACAAACGCAGAGCTTCCTGGGCTGAACTCCAAAACATCCACAGACACATGCCTCGTGATTGATATGGAGTTGCAAAAACAAAAGAAAACATGTTTACAACCAACCAGGGCGTCTTGTGAAATGCCCCACAGGCAACAGCTAACTAACAGCTGTCTGTCCACAGACTGACATTTAAACCAAGAAGAAACATTTAAGTCACAAAGTATTTCTGTAAAGAGTTGCATGAGGTGGAAACTAACACTTTTAATCTGCATTTAAACTACATTTTTAGGGGAAAACAAAAAGGTTACTGACAAAAGACTTTGCAACACTCTGTTGTTGTGGTTACCTGTTGCTATTGGGCCCTCTGGTTTTCTGCTTATTAATTATTATTAATATATTATACAAACGTCTTGTGAAATGCCCCACAGGCAGCTAACTAACATATGTCTGTCCACAGACCAAGGAAAGCCATTTTAGTCACAATATATTTCTGTATTTGCCAACAAGAGTTGCTTGAGGTTGAAACTAACTACTTTAATCTGCATTTAAACAACATTTTAAGGGGAAACAAAAAGGTTACTGACAAAAGACTTTGCAACACGTTGTTGTGGTTACGCTTGAGGTTGAAACTAACTACTTTAATCTGCATTTAAACAACATTTTTAGAGGAAAACAAAAAGGTTACTGACAAAAGACTTGCAACACTTTGTTGTTGTGGTTACCTGTTGCTATTGGGCCCTCTGGTTTTCTGCTTATTATCATCATGATTGCATTTAATATGTGATGCCAGCATCCGAAGTGAAGAAGAAAGAAAAATCCCTTGTAAAAAAACAAAAAAAAGTCACGTAGCAAACTTCACTAACATCTGTAGTGTTTTGCTAATAAAGTCCCTTTGAGAGTTGTGCTTTAACTAGAGTCTCCTTGTTGTTGTTGGCTTTAGCTTGTTGTTTATCCTTATTAAAACCACAGAGTTAGGCTAACATTGCTGCAGATAGAAGACACTGAGCAGGCTGGTTTGTGGTGGTGTTGGGGGTCGTTTCTCTTCAGCTAAGCTAAGCTAAGCTAAGATAGCTTAGCACAGTCACAGAAACAGCCGGAGGAGCCGCTCCCTCTTGTTCTTGTTAAAAATAGTTTGAGTCCAGATATTACAGCTTCTGAGCCGGTTACCCCTCGTCTCCTTTCTCTGTGACTCGTTCCAGAGCACCATTCCCGTGCTTATTATCCCGGCTAGCTGACTTTGTGAACCCCCCACAACACGGTGTTTGTGTGTCCTCCTTCTGGGACTCCTCTTCTTCTTCTTCTTCAGGGTGGATGATATGATGATGGCCAGCAGCACGAAGCTAGGCTAGGCTAGCTGCGCTCAATCTCCATCTCCATGGAAACAAGCAGAGCAGAGCACCACGCAGCAGCAGGGAAAGTTAGTACTCAGTGCAGCGAATAAAGCAGCAGCAGCAGGGTTTAATCCGTCTTCTTGTGCGGGTAGGAGTCTCTTATTCGACGCAGCAGCTGTGTGAGTGTGTTGTTGCTAAGGGCGTCTTCTTCTGTGAGCTCCGGAGAGTCAGCAGGCAGACGGAGGGAGGGAGGGAGCAGGGCGGTGCTTAGCGGCGGTGCTTAGTGAGCGTCAGGACGGCCAGCAGCAGCAGTGCGACACGCAGCGGACACATGCAGCTCTGCATGGGAGATACTCGGAGAGAGGGCTCCAGCATTATACACTGTATATACTGTACATTTACTATTTTATATATATAATACATATATAATGCATATATATAATAAATGTATATAATAAATATATAAATATATATTATAAAACTGCCAGTATAAAGCGTGAATTACATATACTTTTACATTATATATATATATATATATATAATATAATACATATATATATATAATAAATATATATATATATATTATAAAACTGCCAGTATAAAGCGTGAATTACATATACTTTTACATACTACTTTTTCCCCTTCTCATGTGCAATATCACTGTTCATTGTGTGCAATATTAATGTCAAGCATGTGCAATATTACTTCTTTTTTTTTTGTTTTTCTGGCTTACTTTACCTTT
>CAKAKR010061429.1:6240-16463 GCA_916700685.1 Adelosebastes latens | reverse complement strand
AGAAAAAAAAAAGTCCAAATTCTCTGATTGCAGCTTCTTAAATGTAAATATTTTCTGGTTTCTTTCCTCCTCTATGACAGTAAACTGAATATCTTTGAGTTGTGGATAAAACAAGACATTTGAGGACATCATCTTGGGCTTTAGGAAACACTGAAACACTTTCCGGTCGATTTGCATCCCTCTCTGTAGTCGTTTTGAGTCTCTTTCCGGTCGCTCTGCGTCTCACTGCGGTCGCTCTGCGTCTCAGTGTGGTCGCTTTGTGTCCCTTTCTGATCGTTTTAATGTCTCTTTCTGGTCGCTTTGTGTCTCTTTGTCCTCGTTTTGCGTCTCTTTGTCCTCGCTTTGCGTCTCTTTGTCGTCGCTTTGCGTCTCTGCAGTCGCTCTGCGTCTCTCTGCAGTCGCTCTGCGTCCCTTTTCCGGTCGTTTTGAGTCCCTTTCCGGTCGCTCTGCGTCTCTCTTTGGTCGCTCTGCGTCTCACTGCGGTCGCTTTGTGTCCCTTTCTGATCGTTTTAATGTCTCTTTCTGGTCGCTTTGTGTCTCTTTGTCCTCGCTTTGCGTCTCTTTGTCGTCGCTTTGCGTCTCTGCAGTCGCTTTGCGTCTCTTTGTCGTCGCTTTGCGTCTCTGCAGTCGCTCTGCGTCTCTCTGCAGTCGCTCTGCGTCCCTTTTCCGGTCATTTTGAGTCCCTTTCCGGTCGCTCTGCGTCTCTCTGCGGTCGCTCTGCGTCTCTCGGCGCCTCTCTGCGGTCGCTTGGCGCCTCTCTGCGGTCGCTTTGCGTCTCTGTAGTCATTTTGTAACTCTCTCTGCAGTCGTTTTGTGTCTCTATGTAATTGTTTTATGTCTCTTTCTGGTCATCTTGAGATGAAGAAAGCGGTCTGATTCCTCTTTAAAGCTTCCTGCTACAGCAGATCCACACTGACTCTCCTCTGCGTAGATATCATACTAAACAACAGCACAAAAAGCACAATATGGCCTCCAAAGGGCCCCCCGAGACTGTCCCCGACGGGCCTGTTCAGGAATCCATCTCTGCATCTAAGAGCCCATGTAGTGCAGGATTTCTCCCTCTTCGAGACAAAACTAGAATAGAGTACCAGAATGACTTTGAGATACAGTTGTAAAGCACCAAACATTATTGCTGCTAAATTAAAATGGGATTAATGAAGCTGCGAAACCACCGAGTTCGACAGATAGACCCTGAACAGGCACCCAACTGAGATGTGAGAGCGACTAAATTATTAGTAACAATAGCTTCAATTTGTGATTTTATTAAATCAGGTTGCACCATTAAAAGTGAAGAAATGTCTTAGGTAATATAAACTTTAGTAACATAATCAGTGTCCCATCAAAAGCAATCAACTATGTGAGCAGGAAGTCACTGGAGCATCACAAGCTGCTGGATGACTTCCAAATTAACAGTTTTAGGATGCCAAACTATATCTGACACTGCAACAGCCAATCCTTTGTTTAATTCATGTCTGCTCAGGTAAACATTACTCCTCTAGATCTTCACATAGCATATAGTTGTTTGATGCTATATTAATGCTCTGAATGTCGTATAGAGAACCTTTAAGAAATGTCTGAGCTAATAATGAATATGGATTAGTAATATGTAAATCAGTGCAAAAACAAAAGCAAACAACGCAAGTAGGAAGTCACTGCAGCATCACAAGCGTTTGGATGACTTCCAAATGAACAGTTTCAGGATGCAAAACAATATCTGACACTCAACAGCCAATCCTCCATAAAAGTAGATATGACTTTGCTTTGTTTATATATATATATAAACATGGAGAAATATTTAAAGTTTAAAGTGAGAGGAAAATATCTAATTATGCTAAACTAACTGATGCTATTTGGTCATTTAAGTTTTATTTCCACTGACATTTGTTTAGTTGCTGTGATTCAGTTTTAATAAAGACATTGTAAAGCATATTAGAGATTCACTTTTTATTTTTCCTGCAACACCCCTCTTTCTGTTAATATTATAAAACAACCACAGAAGTACCAGTCAAACAGGAATCTTTGTCACAGTCCTCTGGCTCCCTCTGCTGGTTAAAATACCAACAAATCCCATAAAGAAACTAAAACCAGCAGTGAATGTATCTACTAACTAGTATTGTGTGTATCACAGCCAGGGAATGAAATTAGCACCTGCCACCTGCCAATACAGGCTAAATATTGGCTGTGGCAGGTACAAATTTGAGGTCACCTGCCACCATGGCAGAGATGTTTTCCTCATATTAAGAAATATTATTTTAAAAAGCAATTCCTAAATTTAAATGAGTCAGGGATTAAGGTTACATGATCCATATTTCTACTGTCTGGTACCACTGACTCATGTTTACAAGTCTAAAGCGTTATACATAGATTTCAGAAGTGGCAGAAAGAGTGGCCGGTAGAAATGTTCATTGACCTGCCAAAGTGGAAGGTGAGGGAAAAAAAAACTTAATTTCAGACCCTGATCACATCCTGATATATATCTCTTCTTCCTCTGCACCATAGAGCTCCATCAAAAACACATCAATGAGCCACATCTTCCTTCATCACCATCAACACACACACACTGTAGTTTATTTAGACTCAGTCGCTCCTACACCGTCCTGCTGCCACTAATACTCACTAGAGCACCACAGGTGGATTAATCCACCGCTGAAAATAGTCCCCAACAGATGCACGATTCCCTCCTGTTAGTTTGCTCTAATGTGGTGCAAGTCTTGAGTCCATCACTAACAACTTCAGTGGTTTTATTTGTAATACATTTTTTAATAAATCATTTCTATTGTTGTATTTTTTTATTAATATTTTTTTTAATTTGTGAGCAGATGACGAGGAAAAAGAGCAAAATTTTTAATTATGGCTTTTTGTGGAGCAATGGCTGCTACTTCTATTCGGAGGTGTGTGTATGGACGCAAAGTCGTTAAAGCTGAAGTACTGAATAGAATAGAATAGAATAGAATAGAATAGAATAGAAAGCTTTATTGTCATTGTACAACGGTACAACAGTACATGGTACAGTAGGCGAGATTGGAGCAAATATGATTAAAAAAAGTTATTTTTATAAAACGGTCGCTATATCGTGACAGTAGAACATGAAACAGGTAACCTGAAAAAAATCATGTTCCTCTGTGTCCTCCGGTGCTCCTAACGGCATCTGCAAGATTTCACAGACCGAGGAAAACAAGCAGTAAGAGCTGATCTGAGGTCTGCTGTCCAGCTGCCGTCTATGAGAGCCGGCTGTCAATCACTCACGAACTCCGACCAAACGGTCAAACTAGGCAGCGCTGATCAAATATTAATCTATATTCTGTTACGTTAATGCCTATTTCTCTCCTCAGATGTTCTCAGAATCATCTTGTAGGGCACGGTTTAGCTGTAAAATGAGAAAGTTTGTGACGCCGCCGCCATTGTGAAATCTGTTGAAGGAACGCCAAGTTCTGGTCACATGAGCCATGAGGAGGAGCAGAAGTCTAGTTTTCTCTCAGAACACTTGAATTACAATATGCTGAAAGGTTATTATGGAATTTTTGCCCAATGATGCCAAAAATATATACTGCCTACTGCCACTTTAAAAGTCATATGACTGTTCAGACTGAGTTCATAACGCAAAAAAATCAGACCTATATATGATTTAGCGCCACATATGTAAGTGGCCCAAATCAGAATTGAAAAGATCAGATTCCATGTGCTTTGTGTTTCACACTGTTACGAAAAAAAATTTCACATTTGCGCAAAACAAAAAATATATATATATAGTCTTTATTGCATGTCATACCCCTCTCTCGCTCCCAATGTTTCCTGTCAGCATCTCCACTGTAGCAATGGCAAGAAATATCATCTAAATAAGATTTTTCACATAGTACAGAGAGCCTGATATCTCTTCTAAATATTTGTGACCCGTTTTTAAAGATTTATACAGTATATGTGCAATGTCCACTGACATTCAGCATGAAACTTGAGATTGTTTTGATGAACTTCAAGCTAAAAGTGATGACAAGACAATGATCAACTGCTCTCCTCTCATTTTTCCCGCATATGAGTCGGTCTTGAAAAACTTAAAAAGCTAAAATAACATCTTATATTCCTGTATTTCCCTTACCTTAAATATTTATATTAAGTTTTTACTTTTAATTCCACTATAGCAGCAATTTTCAGTGAGATTAAATGACTTCATACGAACATTTCATATGCAGAATTTTGACACATTTCAAGAAGTTAGAGGCCAATAAATAAAATATAATATTGCACATCTTTCATATTATTAGGTCAACATGGTCAATCAGCTGCACATATACAGTATGTATTGTGTACATATACACCTGCACCTGGTTTGATTTCTCCGCCACATTATCCCTGCGTGTCACTCACCTGCGTTCTAGTGATATTTGACTGAGAAACATTTCCTTTGTAGCAGTTCCTTATTTGCCAGTCTGCGAGTTTCCATTGATACAATCAAAGATCCAAGAATAACCACGTGAACCCCAGTAAAACACACAAAGTCTGGATTTAGTCCTGCAGTGTTGGTGTTTTTGTTACAGTGAGTGAATAAAGTCAAACTTCCAGCTTGATGTGGTGAAATCGTCACTCTTCTGTCTTTGTTGCAGCCTGCAGATAAAAGTACACACAGTATCATCAGTATCAGTATCAGGGTGGCTCCTGCTTCTGTTTGTGGAAATAACTTCACAAGAAATCACTGATATACTAATGCAAGAATTTATCAGCAAAACCCTGTTGTGTTTTTTCATGAAGTCTTGTTTTTTGTTTTATTTATTTTGCACAACTTAAAGTGGCAGTATATATTTATGGCATCATTGGGCAAAAATCCCATAATAACCTTTCAGCATATTGTGATTCAAGTGTTCTGAGAGAAAACTAGACTTCTGCTCCTCCTCATGGCTCTGTTTTTAGACTTTAGAACATCTAGCCCGTGACGGGAGACTTTGACCAATCACAGGTCATTTCAGAGAGAGAGAGCGTTCCTATTGGCTGTGCTCCGGTCATGTGACCAGAACTTGGTGTTCCTTCAACAGATTTCACAATGGCGGCGGCGTCACAAACTTTCTAATTTTACAGCTAAACCGTGCACTACAAGATGATTCTGAGAACATCTGAGGAGAGAAATAGACATTAACGTAACAGAATATTGATTCATATTTGATCAGCGCTGCCTAGTTTGACTGTTTGGTCAGAATTCGCGAGTGATTGACAGCCGGCTCTCATAGACGGCAGATGGACAGCAGACCTCAGATCAGCTCTGAATGCTTGTTTTCCTCCAGTCTGTGAAATCTTGCAGATGCCGTTAGGAGCACCGGAAGGACACAGAGGAACATGATGTTTTTCGTGGGAACTCTGATGTAGAAGAGTTATAATGTACAAGTGAGCTTGTAACCAAAACACACAAACACTCACTTTCTCAGCACCAGCCGCCATCAGAGCGTCCAGCTCCTGAGTCCAGCCGAGGGCATCGACCAGGGCTTGCACTCCGTTGACCACGTCACCCAGCTGCACGACGTCCTGAGGCCGGCGCCGCCAGGCGAACGGACCCACCAAGTCCCTGTTGATGAGCAGACGGGGAACAGAGCTGCGCACAGCTCCAGCCAGACTGGCGAAGGGCTCCACCTGCAGAGCAAAGAGCCAAACAGCAGCTGTTAAAGCATGTTGAATTATTGTTGTAATGCACAAATAAACTTGCCTTTTTTGAAGATTTCTTTGGGGGTATTTTGCATTTATTAGAGAGTTAACAGTGGAGATGCAGACAGGAAACAGACGGAAAAGGAGGGTAAGACATGCAACAAAGGTCCAGGATCAAACCAGGGACTTTATGGTTGTGTGGTGCACGTCTCGACTCCATCACTAATGAACAACTTCAGTGGTTTTAGGTAGAACTCAAAATATTATCAATAACCTATCAAGAATAACAAGTATTTTGTTTCTATTTTCACATCTAAACCCCCATACATTTTCCTGCAGAAAAAGGAGAATATTTGTAGTGTTTATTTTATGCTGCAGCTGTTAGCAACAGAACATTTAACATCACACCCTGTCCCTCTTTTTAAACTTATTCTGTGATATATATATATATTTTTTTTTACTTCTTTTGCAAAAACAAGATTGTTTGATCCTGGTTGCTACTGGAGTTTATAGATTTTTAAAAATCCTAAATTTCAGGGGCTTCCTGGTTACTCCCCATGTTTCTTGCCAGCATCTTCACTGTAAACTATTTAATAAAAGCAAAACTGGCAAAAACATAATCTTTTAAAAAGAAGTCCATGTTCCATGTTTGTTCTCCAGTTTTAACCCGTCCATCCTCATGTTACCTCTCATCCGAACATGTTGGTTCAGCTGGAAAAACATCAGATCACAGAGACATGATGTGGTTTGAAGCCGGTGGCGCTCACCTCCAGTGAAGTTCCCATGACGATCAGCAGGTCGGCCAGCGGGAAGTCTGTGAGGTATTTAGAGAAGTGATGTGGAAGCTGCTCCCCGAAGAACACGATGTCAGGCTTTACCACGCCTTTACAGGTGGGACACTTCGGGACCGTCCCTCGCATCACATCTGACTGATGAGACATGGAAACAAGATGGAAAATTAATATTAATGAAAATATATTGCCATCTAAAATCACCAGTCTAAATTAATATCTTAAATTTGATCAAGCTGTTAATCACAAATTCAAACAGTACTCAACGGTACAACTTCACACAATGAAGGAAAACAAGAAAATACTCAGATTTGTCAAGTTGTAGTCACCAGATGTTTGTATGTTGATAAATGACTGACAAGGTTTATCGTCTAATAAAAATTGCCATTAATTGAATAGAATAATAATAACTCTATTTGATGTGAGACCTGTTTAAGAAAGTAGAAATATTGCTAAAAGGACATCTATGTTAAGATAAAGTGATAAAGTTCTTACTCTTAGACATCATTGGGGCTTTTTTTCATTGTTGATTAATCTGTTGATTATTTTCTTGATTAATTGATAAGTTGTTTTTTCTATAAAATGTCAGAAAATGGTGAAAAATGTAGATCAGTGTTTCCTCAAAGCCCAAGATGACGTCCTCAAATGTCTTGTTTTGTCCACAACTCAAAGATGTTCAGTTTACTGTCACAGAGGAGGAAAGAAACCACAAAATATTCACATTTAAGAAGCTGCAATTAGAGAATTTGGACTTTTTTTTACTAAAAACTGATTATTCGATCATCAAAATTGTTGCAGATTAATTTAATAGTTGACAACTAATCAATTAATCGTTGCAGCTCTAGACACCATAACCTCTTATTGTACACAGGATCAAAAACTTGTGAGACTGTGAAGAAACCAGTAAGTGCACAAGTGATCGACAGTGTCTACAAAACTCCTCCAAATGCAGGTTCCCCCCAAAAAATTAACCAACAAAATCTAAGTATATCAAAAGATTGCTTGAATAAATGTACTTTTTTTTCCTCCTCCTTGCCACATACATTAAAACACCAACACAGTTTAAGCATAATGAGTGTTTGAACAAAAGTATTGATGACAGAAACTATAGGATTTCAATCCATATGACAAAACTCAATACATATAATGTGAATATATATGAGAAGATGGATCACAACCAAACTCAATACAAAATCTTGCAGATTTTGTTCTCTTGCTTACCGGCAAAAGTTATGGTACAAAAATATATCTCAGGATTATTCATGAATAGTTAAACATCACTCTTCAGTTGTTCACACATCTGAGTCACAAACTACATCAACAGAAATGTATATTCTCTACACTTGTTACTGCATTCGTCTTCATCCACAACCTTCCTTTGGTACAGAAAACTAACAGGAAAGTTTAACGTTAACGCTTCACAAGCAAATTGAAATAAAGCTTGAGATTTTAATTAAATTATTTGCTGGTTTGAGGATAATTTGTAATTTGTGCCAGTATGCACACAATATAAAAGAGACAGATGCAAGTTTTCACTTTGGGGAAAGTGCTTAATGTTCACCGTGGCTAAAAACAGACCTGATAAACTGTATTTTAAATATTCTGCTAGAAGTTTAGAGGTAGTGTTTGGTGTTGTAACTCACTCGTAGCTCCTCTCCCTTGTATTTACTCAGGCAGACTGTGCAGGTGGCGGTGGCAAATGTACCGTGAGCCTCCACCAACATCTCAGGAGGAATCCCGGCCACTTGGTGAACAAGTAAACAAGCATGAGGCTTAAAGTGTCAGTACATGTGTCTCAATGATGTGTAGTCATTTCTAGAAGCAAAGAGAATATAAATGCCTACGTCTTTCCAGCCCGTCGATGTTCTGCGTGTACATCCTGAGGAGCTGATTCTTCTTGTGAAGCAGTCGAACAAAATAATGGGTCAGGTTGGGCTGATAGTTCCCTGGATACAGCTCTTTGGCCAGGGTGAAGAAGGGATAGGGGTTATGATGGAAAAAGTCTAGTTCGAATATCGCCTCGGCGTAGGGCAGGTCATACTGCTGCAGGTTGTCATAGAGACCGCTGCCTGGAGACCTGTGAAGGAAATAACCAGCTGAATACACCTGATATTTACAGGAGGTTTACAGAAACACTAGAATACATATCAAACCTTTTTTTACCTGAAATCTGGGATGCCACTAGGCGTGCTGATCCCAGCTCCGGCCATCACCACCACCCTCTTGTACTGCTGCTCTCTGATGTTCTTGGCAATGTCCTCCAGGGTCTGCTGCTCCTCGGCTGCACCGCCACCACCACCACGGGAGAAAAACCCTCGAGTCCCATTCCACCGGGGACAGTTTGTTTGTCTGTGAACAAGCAAAACAAAGATGTTTGTGATCAAGAATCTGTTTGTACTCCACGGAGATGCACATAAATATGAGATATAGCAGAAGGATATGTATAATTTAAGTCTGGTAGTCCTGCCGACAAGAATATTAATTTTAAGCCACTGCCTCTCAATAACCCTCTGTTGTTTATGTCCCACAAGACCCTCTGTCTCTCTCTGTCTATAAATCTATTTCACATCCGTCCGTCCTGGAAGAGGGATCCCTCCTCTGTTGCTCTTCCTGAGGCATCTTCCATTTTTTTCCCTGTTAAAAGTTTTTTTGGGGGGGGAAGTACATCCAGTATCTCATTGTTTCCGTACTCCACTAAAGTTATATCAAGTCTTGTTCTTTACTTACTCACTTTAAAATGTTAAATGCACTTTTTTTTTGCACTATTAGAGGTGCAAAAATCACTGTGTTTGATTGAACGATTAGTCTATTGATAGAAAAGTAATTGCAACAATTTTAATAAATCAATTTTATTCATTTTTTTAAGATAGAAATGCCGAGGCTATCTGGTCCCAGCTTCGCAAATGTGAATGTTTTATGGTTTCCTTAGTCTTCTACAGTTATAAAACAAATAAATTTGGATTGAAAACAAAACATTTGAGGAGGTCACCGGTCAACATTTGATTGTGCCAGCTTCCCAAATGTGACAATTTGATGCTTTTCCTTGTCATATATAATAATAAATTGAATATCTTTGGGTTTTGGACTGTTGGTCAGACAAAACAAGACATCTGAAGACGTCACTATTGGCTCAAGGAAATCATGATGACATTCTGTAGACCAAATGGCTAAAATTATATCAAGTTTTGTGCTTTACTTACTCACTTTACAAATATTAAACAAACTTTTTTTGCACAATTAGAGGTGCAAAAATCACCGTACTCAATTGAACTATTAGTCAATTGATAAAAAAAAGTAACCATTTTAATAATCAATTTGATTATTCCTAGAAAAAATGCCAAAATGATCTGGCTCCACTCTCAAATGTGAATGATTTGTGGTTTCCTTACCCTTCTACAACTGTAAAACAAATATCTTTAGATTGAAAACAAAACATTTGAGGTCACTTTGGACTTTGGGACCATTTTCCAAATGTTTGGCATTTTTGCCAAACATTTGATGGTTCCAGCTTCTCAAATGTGACAACTTGATGTGTTCCCTTATCAGACAAAACAAGACATTTGAAGACGTCACTGTGGACTCAAGGAAATTGTGATGACATTCTGTAGACCAAATGGTTGATCAATTATTTGAGAAAATAATTATAACTTTTCATGAGCTCATAAAAACAGCTTTTGGCTTTGTGACAATGCATTTTCCAGCTGTTCCAAGAGGCTTTTTAAATAGTTTATTTAGCTTAAGAAGAATTTTCTCAACACATAAAGGAACACTTCATACTTCAGTTTATCAGGAAAATAACTCAGGTTC
>CAKAKR010061426.1:83386-129475 GCA_916700685.1 Adelosebastes latens | reverse complement strand
ATATATAGTATATATAGTATATATATATATACATACTATATATATATATAGTATATATACTATATATATATGTTTGTATATATATATATATATATATACATACTGTATATGGATTAGGCTAATTTCAGCTACTTTATACACTAGTGAGTTGCTTAATCTATAACAATATATCATAATTTGTTAGTTGATTTATTTAACAATCTAAATCTGCAAAGAAAAGCTGTCAAATACATGTAGTGGAGTAGAAAGTCCTGCATTTAAAATATGAGGCGCGTAAAAATACACAAGTATTAGCATCAAAATATACTCACAGATACCAAGGTAAAAGTACTCTTTATGCAAATTATCCCATTTCAGAATTTTTTTTATTAATCATATTATTATTATTATTATTATTATTATTATTATTATTAATAATAATAAAAAATAATAATAATAATAAAATAATAATAATAATAATAAATAGTATTATTATTATTATATTAATATTAATAATATTATTAGTTGATTTATTTAACAATCAAAATCTGCAAAGTGAAGCTGTCAAATAAATGTAGTGGAGTAAAATAAAGTAGGCTACACTAACTTCCGGTAACGTTAGTGGAGTAAAAGTAGAAGTAAGCTAATGTTATAAAGTAGGCTAGCATTAAATTGAAACACCCAAGTAAAGTACTTCAAATTTGTTCTTATAATTACAGTACTTGGGTAAATGTACTTAGTTAAATTCCACCACTATGCATTTGTGGGAAAAAAAATAATACAATCCAGGCTTTTATTTTATAAACGGAAGTAGCTGTTAGCATTGTTTTGCTAAGTGTAGCTAGCTTGATATAACGCTCATCTCCAGTAGTGATGGGAATTACGACTCTTTTTAGTGATCCAGATCATTTGGCTCAGCTCACCAAGAAGAGCCGGCTCTTTCGGCTCCCAAACGGCTCTTCGTTTTTACCATTTCTGCCTTTTATAATTCAGCCAAATTTAGCTTTAGCTGTTTTGACCTATGATTAGTATGTGTGCACATATATCACTTAAATTATTCAATATAATTATACCAAACCTTATAATTTCAAGAATATCGTAATTTTACATGCTGCTTCGTTTCCGACTGTCACTCATCTTGTCTGCTATTCGTGCACCGCACCTCAGCGCACTGCACCGCATCGCACCGCAACGCAACGCACCGCATAGCACCTAAGCGCAACACACCGCACTGCTTCGCACCGCACTGCACCTCAACGCAACACACCGTATCGCAACAGACCGCATCGCAGCGCACCGCACCGCAATGCATCGCATCGCACAGCAGCGCATCACATCGCACCGCATCACAATGCAACGCAACGCTTCGCAACACTAAACAAAGCAACGCATCGCAACTCAACGCATCGCAACTCAACGCATCGCAACTCAACGCATCGCATCGCAACGCACCGCAACTACTTTGTGGTTTTGGTGCTTCCGTGTAGTTTGTGTTGGAGTCTGAGTCTGAACAGCGTAGCCACACGCGAGTGCGCATATGCGAGCGCGCATGGGAAACCGACCCGGTAGATTTATACATGTAAAAAGTTACAAACAGTCCCTTTAAGTAAAGAAGAAACAAAAAAAAAGCGGCTCTCGGACGGGAGCCGACTCTTATCGGTCACTTAAAAGAGCCGGCTCAATGAACCGGCTCGTTCGCGATCGACACATCACTAATAGCAACCAGCAGCAGCAGCAGCAGGGCAGCGGAGAGAAGCAGCGAGGAGGACACACCACACCACACCAGACAGAGTAGTGACTCTACAGCAGGTGGACTGCTGGGCTGCTCCACCTCCACCTCCACCTCTCTATCCAGCTCTCCGTCTGCTGCCAGCTGAATCATCATTCTCGTGTTTCTAACCTGAAACACAGAGGACGAGCTGCGGAGCGTCGACGCACTTTAACGGGAGAAAACAAGAGAAGAGAAGACTAGCTGTGGACTGACAGTTAAAGACGAGAGAGGTCGTTAAAGTGGACAAGAAGACACGACGTGAGGTTGTTTAACTGCTGTCTGAAGCCTCTACACCAGCTCTACACAGAGGTGTTGAGTGTGTGTGCAAGTGTTTGTTGACATGCAGGTGAAGACATGAAGACAGAGAGGAGGACGGTCCAGTGTCCAGTTTAACCGTTGACTCATTATCGTTCTCACTCTGACTGTTGGTGGACGTTGATGACCGTTGGGAACCATTGGTGACCATGAAGGACACTGGAGAGTCAAAGGACCACCAACTAACTGTGAGTTACCACTACTATAATGTCCTTTAATGTTGATTTTTAATGCTGTAATGTAATGTTTTTACACTTTAGGTTAGATGAGTTTCTCCTTTACTCAAGCAAGCTGTTGTTAGTTGTTATTAACAGTAAATCTTAACAGTAAAATATGCTGCTAACTGTTCACTCTTGTGCTTTTAATGTTGATTTTAATGCCCTGAGTTGTAATGTTTTTATCTTTTAGGTTAGATGAGTTTCTCCTTTACTCAAGCAAGCTGTTGTTAGTGGTTATTAACAGTAAATCTTAACAGTAAAAACAGAAATGTGCTGCTAACTGTTCACTCAGTGGCCACTTTATTAGATACACCTGTTCAATCTAATGCAATCCAATACAGCTGTTCTGCCATAAAGTCTACTTATAGATAGATAGATAGATAGATAGATAGATATTAACTTTATTAATCCTGAGGGAAATTCAAGTTTCCAGCATCACAGTTCCATAGTGCAAAACATGTTAGTAAAAAGGCAGTAAAAAATTTGGTAGTACAAAGTACAACAAAAATATACCATATATAAAAGTACAAGGAGATGAAAAAAACTGTTAAAACTGAATATAGTGCAGGGTAACAGCTGTGATACAGGACTATTAAAAAGTGAATATAGTGCAGAAGAGACTGTTAAAAATGAGTATAGTGCAGGGTAACTCCAGTAGCTTAGTCTATGGAAGTGCA
Organism: Adelosebastes latens; assembly: GCA_916700685.1. NCBI lineage: Eukaryota > Metazoa > Chordata > Actinopteri > Perciformes > Sebastidae > Adelosebastes > Adelosebastes latens. Next base: position 126,515 of record CAKAKR010061426.1, on the reverse strand, counting down.
CTGTGTGCATTATTATCTGTCCTGCAGACATATATGATATCCAGTTTGTGTTGACATTGTATGAAATGTAGTTATTGAAGTCAAGGTGTTTTTATTTGTCTGTCCTTCCTATTTACATACATAATAGGGGAAAACACCTCTGGATATAATGCAGTCCAGTACAATACTAGCACCCACTATGACCTAAATGTAAAAAAAAATACTATTTACTTCTACAATAGTGTCAAAAAACCCTGAAAATTATAGGCATCATAAAACTAGAATTGATGGCTGAACAGTTTGCATGCATTGGATTGCATTAGATTGTACAGGTGTACTAATAAAGTGTATTTTTCTGTATTTTTTTTAAATACCTAGATGTTTCTTTTTATATTCCCAACAGCGTCCATTGTTGGTGTTATATTTTACATTCCCCAGCCTCACACAATCCCCAGTTTGCATGCATTGGATTGCATTGAATTGTACAGGTCTACTCTAGAGAAATTTCTTTATTTTTTAAATGGTCAAACTCTAAGATATTCAGACTTTTAGTCCTTACTCTAGGTCAAGCTTTGATAAGACTGGATCATACACCTTCTTTAGACCGTCCCTGACGGTTATACGGTTATATGCCTACATCTTTCAAATTCTACATCCCCATTTTACTAATCCCCAGTTTGCATGCATTGGATTGCATTAGATTGTACAGGTGTACCTAATAAAGTGTATTTTTTAGCTAGACTAGACTCTAAACTAGATGTTTCTTTTAATATTCCTAACAGCATCCATTGTTGGTGTTATATTTTACATTCCCCTGCCTTACACGACCTGCATTGCACCCATAACTGAATAATTAAAGTGGCTGTTTCAGTTGCCTGGCCTCTCCCTTGTCCAGCATGTAATACACTTTCAACAGGGTGTTGACAGAGAGAGTGCTTTATTATTCCCCCTTTGCATTCCTCTTATTTAACTGCGTATGTCTGTGGGTCACATGCATGCCAGCCTCATGGGCACATGACACCACCGCTGTGATTGTCTGTTTTCGTCCCATTTACTCCCGTCGAACGCTTTCCTAATGATCTGTGAATGTTTTTATGGGAAGAAAGGGAGAGAAATTAACGACAAGGTGGCCGTGCATGAGTGTATTAATGTAATAATGCAATGTTCCACTCAATTAGTGGTTTTGTCTCTGCCAAATGCTACCCAGTGTTCATAAGGGAAGGCTAATTTACCCCCTAAGATTGCAGGTGTGTGTTTGAGTGTTGCTGATTGTGAGGAAAATGCCATCACTCTGATTTTTGTCTTATTTTTGAAGGAGAAATTGACATTAATCAGGCTGTGATGTGATTAAATGTAGAGTTTAATTGGATAGTAAATCCATGCATCCATCTGTTTTCTATACCTACTTATTTATTACATTAAAGGTGGTGGTGGCATGTAAGTGCACTGTCACCAGCCCACACACATACAGTCATACACTTTTATACTCATATTTACATCTGTGGACAATTTTGAGTTTCCAATTGACCTAACTTGCATGTGTTTGGCCTGTGGGACGTGAAACTAGAGAGAAAAAACATGTGAAAACGAGAATAATATGCACATTCACACAGAAAAAACCCAGGACCATCTAAATATGAGTGTTTTTTATTATCTGGTTGACTGGAAAGAATTCTTCCATCCTGTGCTTGACATTTAAAAGATTACTCATGCAATGTTTGTATTGCATTTCAATGGAATAGAGAAATTTCTTTCTTTTTTAATTGGTCAAAATTGATGAGGATATCCAGACTTTTAGTCCTTACTCTGGGTCAAGCTTTGATAAGACTGGATCCTACACCTTCTTTAGACCGTCCCTGCCCGGTAATATACCTACATATTTCAAATTCTACATCCCCTTTTTTTTGTAGTACATTTTGTACTCTCAAATGTCAAACCAAGATAATCTCGATGTAATCTTCCTGGGTTATTTCCTAAGACTTGACAAAGCTCCTCCACAGAAGGCCACAGAAGGCCACAGAAGACATTATTCACCTGGTTTCACGACTTGTAAACTAGGGCTGTGTATTGGCAAGAATCTGGCGATACGATATGTATCATGATACTGGGGTAACGATTCAATAGATTGTGATACTGTAAGCAAGTCGAGGTATTGCGATTTTTTTCGATCTAATTTTAGAAAAGCTGTCATAGTATGTAGAATACACCAGAAATACAAATACACATGACAAAAACTGCTTGGTTTTTGCCCAAAACTGTGTGGGGTTAGCATAAAGTGGGCATGTCTATAAAGTTTTTTTTCCTCGTAACCTTGGCGCGTTATTTAGCCTCCTTCATGATAAGCTAGTATGATATGCTTAGGTTTTCTAGTCTCATATTGTACCAGTACCTTCACTCCATCTTAAAAACTGAGCCCGCTACAACCTCCGAGAGATCGAATAGTGTCCGGGCATGACAGCGGGCGGTCGGATCACCAAACATAATATCACGATACTCATGTGTATTGATATTTTCTTACACCCCTATCGTAAACTGATTTTGATGTTAAAAATCGAGGGAGTTTAGAGGAATTCACACATACGCTGCAACTGACAAATAAACCAAAATGTTCTCCTGTTCCACACTTTTCTTTCAGCACTTTCACAAGTACTCTCAACACATGTACAATTCAATTACAACTCTAGCTACAGCTGAGTCAATACAGACTCCACACACACACGCTTTGTAAATAAGAACTAATTTATTGTAGAAGCTAAAGTACTCCTGTGTGCTGTCAATGTTGTTCCTACCCATCAATTCATTTTCTAACCTATAATTTCAGTAAATTAAACATCTCTGTGTTGATTGAATTCAAGGAGGACTAAATTCACTCTGTGTGCCGCAGGTTGCCTTGAGGGTCCGACCGCTCAGCGATGCCGAGCACGAGGATGCGGCTACGATCGTGGCCCACAGAGTGGATGACCAGGTGAGATGGCCGTCGTGTGTGTGTGTGTGTGTGTGTGTGTGTGTCAGTGACCTGTTTACCTCTGTGTGCATACAGTATGCATGCACGTGAATGAGTGATGGGGTCAGTGGGTGTGTGTGTCTCTGTTTCCGAACCCTCTTCCTACCTGTCATGAGGCTGCACAGATAAGGTATCTGCAGGGACCTCGGTAAAGCCAACAGCTCTTTTTTAGAAACAGCTCATTTGTAAAGCTCAAAATGTCATATTTCATCCCTAAATGAAAGCTGGATGACTCAGACCTGTAGCAGAGAGAGTGACCTTTCTAACAACTGAATGAAAGTCAGATTCTTCCATAAGCCGTAGTGAATGCCTGGGGTGTAATTGGACATCAACCACTGTAGAGCTGTGTAACGCTCCTTACATGAAACATCTCCTAGTGTCTGTCTGACTTGAATGATAACAAAGAGTTACAACTAGGGCAGAAAGTAGTAATCATCTCTGTTATGGATTCATCCCACAGTTAGGCAGTCATTTTCTGTCAGTTAATTGTTTGAAAGAGTACCGCATCAATTTAGCAGTGCTCTTCCATCAGACTCATGATGGATTGTTAAAAAAGAACAAAATCAATGCAGCACAACCAGAGTTATCGTCACATTACTCACAATGCAACTCAACCACCAACAGTTCAGTCAGAGGTTCGGCAGTGTTATGCTAGCAGCAGCTAATATAGGCTGCTGTATACATACAATTGGGACATACTTCTTCGTCATAACATTGCGCCTTGAACTTTGACCCTCTAGCCTGAAAAGCAAAATGCGGCCGGATGCAGTAGGACATTTTGGTATTTTTGGCATTCTGCATTTAACATACTAAATCTTTCTGGCCTACTAAATAGTATGGTAGTATGGGTATTGGAACGCACAGATAGTCTCTCAAGTAGAGATTAGGAGCGGCTACAGAGGTCTGGTAAGCTCACTTCTTTCTAACTCCACACCCCTAGATTTATTTTCATTTTCAAACTTGTAGTCTTCTGCCCAAACCGACACTTGAGGCAATTTATCAGACTCCACACAGCTCCCTCTGGAGCCACAAAAGTACCCACTAAGACCTGTAAACAGACTTCCCCTTTAAGCACAACAGCCATTTTACTCATACTATCAAGCTGTAGGATTTGTTTTTCTCCATTTCTTTATTTCTCAGCAGCAAATTTAGTTCTGAGAACAATATTTCAGTGCTTTGGGAGGAAAATCTTGTAAGATCTGTCTTGAAATTGGTTTGCTTTTAAGTCATTAATGCCACCCTGTGCACCGACTACAGCAAAGACACATTTATGGAACAGAAAGTTCTACTGAAACAAATGCTTCGTTGCAATTGGATGACAGTGACTGCTGCTGCTATATTCATTCACTGGCCATTGCCCCTCAGTGTTTTGCGATCTTAAACACACCAGCCTTCACTCACTTATTATTCAATTTAAGACATTGCTGTTGCTATCTTCTGACGCTACCGTTAACTGCAGCCTCCACAACATTGCTCGCTATAATTCCACCCATATGTTACACGAAATAAGCTGATTGGATGATCAGTTAACTTTATCCCTAGTTCTATTAGAGCTGAAACGATTAATTGATTACCAGGAAATGGATCAGCATCTATTTTGATAATCAATTAATTCATTAAATAATATTTTAGGCAAAAATTCTGATGGTTATTTTCTGCTATTTGCTGACATTCTATAGAACAAACAATTGATTCAAGAAAATAATCAGTAGATTAATAGATAATGAAACATTGACGTGAAAATAAATAATACTATACTAACAAAATTATGCCTCTCTCTGTTCACTCTATTCCCAACAGTCTTGATTTGTTTCTACTCAATATGAGATGTCTATCTAATTTATTTGGCAAGTAAACCACTTTGAATGGAGCCATTATGCTAATTGTGTTTTCCATTAGAGTAAACCATGACAGGAATGTTTCTGAATGAACAGAATATAGATTGGCTGTGATGACGACAGTCATGCACAACAGCAGAGGGCTACTCTTACACATATCATATAAATTACACCAGATATTTTGGATTTATTTATTCTAGCAATGCAAAAACGAAACTAACGGGACTTGGATTACTGTCACAACACAGAGGCGTTTTCCCCCTCCGAGTATCCCGTCCTTAGAGCACGACCACTGTGCGCGCAGTATGTAATGAGGCTGTTACCATGTGACCATATGAGAAGGACGTACTAGCTCCACGAGGACCCTGTTTACCAGCAGCCCTCGCTTTTGAACCGGTCCCTCTTGGAGACCATTTAGCAGCACCAACGGTGTGAGTGTGTGATGATGATGAGGGGAGTGCAAATGATAATGAGCACCGTGACTGGGAACCTGCTGAGATGTCTCCTCGCTCAGTGTAGGCTGATGAGGCGGTGTAGTGGGCATACTGGTGGTGGGAAGACAAATCCAGAAAAGTAACAGCATAGCAACAGCTTTGCAGTGCTGGAGGGAAACATTATATTCATGTAAGTGTGTGATTAGTCCGGGCTGTTCTTGCTGTTGAAGGATTTTACTAGAGAACTCTTCTAGAAACTGATAATCCACGGCGCTGAGGCTTGTTTGTCTGTCCTCTCAGAAGTAATTCAATTACACCAAGTCTTAAGGACAACATCAGCACTTCTGTCTGCCATGACATCATTAAAATAGGCTTGCACACAGGGGATTAGAGTGGTAAGCAAGTAGATGTGGTGCTGACACAGCCACCATAACAAGGCTTTGTTATTGTCTCCACCTCAGCCAAACCTCAGCTAGAAAAAAGTGTTTTGCAGTGTGTTGATTTTATACCTGAATAGCATAGTTCGTACTGTATTATGTCTGTGGAGAGAATCACAAACTGACAGATTTGCTGTATGGTCTCTGTGGGGTTATATCAGATCCAATCAGGCACGTTTAACACGAAGGATTAGCGGAGCTTACAATATACACACTTGTTATTGAGACGGTGGGGTTGTGGGAAGCTGCTGTTTACCTATGTCTTGAGAAGGGCTTACCTGGGCTGCCGTGACATGAATGGAGGGGATAGGTCACAACCACACAGGGATGTTGTGAGATTATAGAACACGGGATGACTGAATCTGTTTACCTCTAACGTCACGTAACGAATATATGCAGATATGTACTGTACCTACAAATAACTTCAATCCCACTGTGTACTGATTACTTTGTTTGTGAGACAGGCAGACAAGCGATAGCCATATGGCCTACATGTAGTGCTCAGACGGATTAGCAGGGGGCTGGTGGCCGACTGGGCCGACTGGGAGAGAGTACCCAGATCTGGCTCTCTTGGCAGAAAACAGACAACTTGAAGCTGACTAAGCCTGCAGGGATGAGGTCATTGGATGGGTTTTAGCTCAGGTTAAGCCTTCTGCCACCTGCTCTCTCTCTCTCTCTCTCTCTGGCTTTACTCGTCCCTCACCGACCGCCTCGGGGGATCCAGCCACTGCCTCTCATGGACCACCTGTTACGCTCAATGGGCTTTTCTTGTCCTTGAGTGAGTAGTACACAGGTCAGAGGTGTAGCCAGATGGATTTACGAATGAGATATTAAATGGCTCAGGTTGAGCTATTTTTATTCAGTGGTCAGTGGTTATTCAGTGGTTTAATCAAGGTCATAACATTATAATATATAGTGTTACTGGCATACTGTAGGGAAGTGGCTTTTATCTCACACTGTATACAAGATACAGGTAGATGATTTTAGTGGGATTTTATCTTGGAAACTGATGTTGGAGTTAATTTCAAAAGAAGGAAAGTTGATTGTATTTACGTTCTCAGCTGACCTGAGACCAAACTGAGAGTAACCCTGGTTGGACAGTGTTTTCCATCCCACGATGGAGTGAAAGACAAAGAGAGGTTATGTCATCCCTCCTTAAGAGGCTAACGGGAACACTATGTTTATCCCCCTAGGGATAAAGATGGTCGCTCAACCTCATGAAAGAGACACGCGAGGGGACCATTTTATATCACTACTGATTTCACTCTACAAAATACTGTTGTGGCTGTGGTATACATACTCTTGATAGGGATTTAGAGCGTATGTTATGTGCTATTTACACTACAGAATACACTTAATTCCTTAAAGCATCTTTTTAGCTTTAGTACATTTACACAGCTCCCTTATTTCAAATCTGTTTGTAGATGTATTCATACAGTTTGTAGAGCTAAACGTCTTGCTTGTAGGAATGAGTGTTTACACCCCGCAGGATGTGTCTTACTTAGCACTCGAACTTGTTGAGCATGTCTTCGGCAGGGCTTGCCTGTCAGCAGCACACAGTGGGGAATGCTTTATGGTGAGGCCTTGTCTCCATGGTGACACATAGACAAGGTCAGGGCCATTGTTTGTTCCTCAGTAGTACAGTCCTACATAAGGAGAAACAACAGGGGAAGAAGGCTCTGTTTTGGTTGTTTTGAGATGAATTAGCTGTAATTAATATGCTCTTTGAAGGAACATTTGTTCGGCTCGATTGTTGGCAGGCTTCTCAATGTAATTTGGGGTTGACTGTAAGTGTAGTAGCAATAGATTTATCAAACAAGGTATTGATGTTGGCATTTCATAGTCATCTCTTCAGAGAGACAATTCTGTTGTGTGCAGATAATGGAGGACTTAAAGGGTGACTTTGGTATTTTTCCACCGGGACCCTATTTTCCAATGTTTTTGTGTCTAACTGACTAATGCTTACAACAATATTTGAAATTGGTCCAGGATTGAGGGATAACGTTGTAACCGACAGTCGCGAAATGTAAAAAGGAACGGACCCTACAGAGATATAAAACGTTTTTCTTACTTTTCTCTTGATCCAATCTGTTTTGTTATTGTGTCCAAAACCCGATCAAGGAGAAGTCTTGTTATGAAATCTGAATATCTGTATACTCTGGCTCAAATAAATACAGGCGGAATTCAAAGACCTCAACCACATTGTGGAAATCATCTAAATATTCAGCTATAACATTGAAAATCTTTTAGATAACACTAAGCTAAACTTTCTGTACTTCAACACAACAAACACTCACGTTTCCACCATGGATGTATTCCACTATTCCACTGTTGTCTTCCAGCAACACATCACCTTGCCAGATTTCAGAACGAGACTTCTCCTTTTGTGAGACTTTTTCCATGATGTTGTCAGACACTTATAACAATCAGAGCCTGTCATGGCAAAAACAAGCACTTTTAGTGGACGTAAATCACGGTGCCAGCTTGCCCAAATAGAACCATATTACAGCCTGTGAGCAGCTGCCGTCCACAGCGCTCTCCCTCAATACTGGACCAATTTCAGAAATGTTAGTCCCTATTAGTCAGTTAGACACAAAAACATAGTCCAGGTTGAAAAATACCAAAGTTACCCTTTAAAAAGACTTTCCTACCATGTTTCCATCCATGTGTTTATCTGAAAAACAACCTCTGAGACAGGTAGTTCATTCTGATCCCTGAGAGAGAAAATGTCAGCCAGCAGGCAAACAAAAATGCACCATTTTGCCTCTCGGTTCCTTTTGTAAAGATCAAGTCCCTTAAAACAATAAGCAGCATTCAGCCTGCTCCAAGTACAAGTCTACTTGATTACAGCACGCCATGAATTGGCACATTTTCTGCCTTTGTGGAGTACAAAGCACCTCACCTCAAGTGCTCAGTGTAGAGTTTCCACTAGCCTCTACACAGGTCTGTCAGTGAAAGGAGATTCAAATTGCCTTCACCTTAGAGGCTGCACTGTAGTTAGCCTGATTCAGCAAAAACAGCTCCCCCTGGAAAACTAGCTACTGTGAATGAGGAAGGCGTTGTACTCCAAACAAAATCTAATTTGCTGCTGTCAAACACAAAGCAAACATCAGTATGTTGCATAGGAAACACAGTGCGAAGACATGGCAGGACATTTTTTTTTTACCAAGGCACAGGGTCTGAAATTCACTTTTTTCAAGTATTTGTTTTGTCTGCCACTCAGAAATTTTATCTGCTACTTTTTAAATCTATCTTTAAACAACTGTATTTATTCAAGTTTCTCACCAAAAACAAAATTTTACAAAAATACATTTGAACACATCTTGATAACGTTGTAATAAACCTTCGTCAGATTACAATACTACATATTAATTTTTAATGAATAGAGCTTGAACACATCATAATGCGACAATGTCAATGGTGTCAATGGAACCGTTAACGTTTGTGGCTTCGTTATTTTACCAAGCAGGACTGTGCTGCCCAACGGCTGCTATGAGCTAACGTTAGTCCCTAACAAACTGAAACATGATACAGCGTACGTATGCCGAGAAGAGGAATTAAGTCACGAAGGCATGCGATTCGAAGGAATCGGACAGCTAGGAACAGGTTCTCAGTAGTAACTGATTCTCGATTCCCGTCCCCAGCGTTTTCCCTGTCCGTCAAAGTGGCGGATGACCTGACGATTTTACCCGCCGGTGCCAACTGGTGGCAGGAGCTAATTTCAGACCCTGCCAAGTCAGCAGTGCACTGAGGGGGCAATAGAAGATGCTGTGCAAAAACTGTGAAAAGTTCCGGTAGCCATCCTGACATTGAATGAAAAATCCACCTTGTTTTCTTGTGCAAACACATCAAATTTGATTTTATTTGGAGAAAGCTTACTGCTGGACTGAGAGTGAAGGAGAGTGCATCAGAATCTGCATAAAAATGACTCAGTTCCCTTGTTGTATTAATGTCCCCCATTCCCCCGGCTCTCGGCTGATGAAAATGTTCTCTCCGACACAGTTCATCACGATAATAGCCTAGTTAGAAATCTGGGTGAAAACGTGAAAAAGGGCACACTTTGTCCATGCAGAGGCTTTTTTACGAGGCAGACTGTTTGAATAGCTTCAGGGTTGAACAAGAGAGGGAAAGGAACTACAAATAGCCATGTCCCTCTTAGCTGTGAAGATTTAACCTCCACACACAGAGACAGAGCCAGGAACGAGACCTGGACCTAAAATGGCAACAGAAGTGGCACAGCGGAGAGAGACGCAAAAATGAACAAGAAGCACAGAAGAGTTTATTCTGGGTCACATACGGAAGGTAGTCCTACTTCCCCGCAAAGCCATAGGTTAATACGTCAACACAAATAGACTGTCTGACCCCAGGAAGTGGATAATCTTCGCTTTCCTCATTTTCTCTTGACTCCACTTCTGCTACCGAGGGACACTCTCTCCGATTCCTCTGATCCCTGCCCCTCCCTCGAGTCTCTTTTACAACGAGGGCTATTGTGTGTGGGTCTGTGCATGTTTGTGTGGGTTGTATGTGATCCCTCTCAGTGCCCTGCCTGCTCTTCCACTCCTAATCTCGTTGAGAGGGCAGGGCGTGGCGGCTCGCCACAAGCGTCCTCTGAAGGAGACTAGACGCTGGAGTGGCCCTGCTGTGAGTTCTCCTGAACAGCTTTTAGTACTCAAGTAAACACACTTATTACCCCAGACTAACCCCTCTGGGAGCACCGCTAGGCTTTAGCCTGAAGGACCCGGAGACACCTAGGAATCACAATGACTTCATTATGCAATTTGATTAAAAAACAGTATTATGCAATCCAGCTGTTTCATAATAAACTACATAATGTATGTGTAATGTGAATTGTTCACTCCATGCTGTGTCCTTGGGCGTCTTATGAGTCATATTGCGGTCCACAGGGTGTTGATGAAAAGGAAGGAACTACCCAAAGGGCTTTTACTGCAACCTCATCAACTAATTATGTTACACATTACGCAAGCATAACATCTTTTCCATTTCAGGGAATAATTGAGAGCACATCATTTGGCACTGCTCTGTTCTGTGTAACAGAATCAGGAGTACAATGTTCCCTCGCTTTCTCCATGATCACCTAATACCTCTTACACAAGCAGGAAGTACAGGCCAGCCGCGGGGCCATCAATGTGCCGTGTGATAGGTCGTAATAGGTTGTAAGTTGATTCTCGCAACAACCAACATGCACCCGGCGCTGGGGTTGACGCCGGCCGGATCTGAGAAGTTGTTCCCCCGTCTCTGCTACCTCGGACCCAAGCCAATAACTATCAAAGCGTAGCGTAGAGCCCCTGGTTAGTGGCACAAACACACAGATGCTAACGTAAACGATAGGCTGACGCCACACAAGAAGATCATAAGATAGCAGTGTGACCGGCTCTCAGTTTGGTCGTATTCTTGCCCTGCTGTTAGTTAATAGTTGGCTTTTTTTTTAATGTAACTGTTGACTGTAAATTTAGATTGTATGGACCCAGTAGTAGAGGTGAAATGTAGTGCCCCTTTAAGACATAGACCAATTGAACTAATAAGAGCTAAAAAAAAAAAAAATAACATGCGTGGTGAGCGGGAAGAGAAAACGGTGGCAGATCAGGACAGAGAAAAGAGGTGGCACCGAGGACAGACAGATTTGCAGCTAGTGATTGAAGGGTGTTTACAAAGATCTCCCATATGTCTTGGGCTTTAAGGAACCAGTGGGAGTAAGTCTCTAAGGTTGTGTTCCGTGTAATACCCCCGTCATAACAACATGTTGTCTGTCTGGAGAGGCTCATCCACGAGACCTCCTTTCCAGAAAACGAAAGCGATGGAAATGTTTAACAGGAAGTAGCGTGACCCAACCCTACCTTATCCACAGCGGTGGCAGATCAGAAACAGCTGAGTCATTTTAAAAACAACAACCTTATTTTGTTAGCTTTGAGGGCTGCATCCAGGAATATTAGATATGATAAAAGTGCCACATGAGGTGGGCTGAAGGAACTTGTGCCCAATTATCTTGTAGCCAGACGAAACAGAGAACACACAGACGTAAAGAAAAGATCCGTTATCTCGATTATTCATATCATAATATAGCATCTTTTCTGGTAATTCAATAAATAAATAGTTAGATGAAATAACCCCATGGTAAAGCCTATTTTTGTATACCCCTGTGTGAAGTAAATACTTCGCATTTTCTCATTTTATGAACTTGATTGCAAAATGAACATAATCGTTTTAAGTGAAATGATAGAGAAAAAAATAAATGAATATAGGCCTATCCTATGTAGAGATAGAAACAATATAGAAAATAAATACAATAGACTAAATCTAATGCTAAAACCCACCAAACAAGCTCACATAAAACAATGTATACCAAGTGTCACCATAACAGTCTGTATGTTTATGTGCAGATGAAGCTAACAGCTTAGACTGCAGGTTTTCATACTGGCTTGCGGTTACAAGAGATCAATGGACATAGTTGTTTTGTAATAACAGGAAATTAAACAAATGCGCCAAAGAATGTCAATCAAACTGTGACGTTTGAACACTACGTAAGGGAGCCGGTCATTGTTATGTAATAAACCCCGACAAGGCGATGCCGTGGACCCCTTATTCCACAACAATGACCCGCCAGCTGTACATTATCCCGCTTACTTACTTAAGAAATCAATAATTTGACACAAAACGGTCCGCCAGAGTCCGACATCAGAACTGCGCCCATAGCAACGGTCTGTTATACATAGCAACGGTCTGTTATACATAGCAGCAGTCCGCTATAAAGAAATAACAGACCGTAGAACGCTGTGGTTGACCAAACAGAATCGAGTATTCAACAAAGCTGTGTAATAATGACAATTAAACGGAGAGAAAGCAAAATGTTTTCCCAATCATTTAATACTGTTTGCACTGCTTTGTTCTGCACACTAAATTATATCAGCACACTCAACAGTAGATATGCACACTGATATCTATAAAGGATACTTCATTTTGGCACTCTGCCTCCTCAAAACCCTCTTTGTTTGTCTATTTTTCATCCACCCAACAATTCTGTTGTCTGTGTAATGAGCTGAACTGTCTCATGGGGCTGCTAGCATTCGTGGCTATTTTTCCATTCTGTTTGTTTTTATTCCAGTACGTGAGAGATCTTTCATCTTCAAAAAACAGAGTGCAGTGTATTTTTAAAACCCCGTGGAAAGTTCATTGTGTGCTCTGGCCGCAGAAGACTTGAAGCTACTTGGAAACACTAATGGCTGCCTTTGTGTTTCACACAGACGACATCTCCCACTCTGTCATGTTCGATGGAAGCAAAATGGACTAAAATGGCTGAAAATAGCATGCTGTTTAGCACCAATCTGCTATTACTGATGTCATTATGTGTGAACATGGGCGTGAAGTTAACTTGACACTGTACTAAATGGATCCTTGCACAGCTTGCTGCTACCACCTTCTGAAGGACCCTGCACAGGGCATTACTTACCAGAGGTTCAATACAGGTTTCTTTTATACGGTATAATAGATTAAAGGCAGAAAAACTAGCTATAGAGAGAGCTAAATAATTATGTTACAGTAAATCATAACACGATATAATGTTGATTTATTATCATTACAATAGAAAAAAACAACAAAACAGGAGATGCTCGGTTGATACATTTACAAAAGTAATACAACTTGGGTTTTTTTAAGCCCATGGAGGTCATTTATTTATTTATTTATTTTCAGTATCGGAAGAAGATAAGTCTGCTGTTTTGTTGAAATGCAAAATTATCATTCACCTTTTTTGATGTCAGTCGCCTAGCAACAGTGTTCTCCCGACTTAAACCACCTGAAAGTGAAGGATACTGACTTCCATATCAAAACTGGAACCTCACATGCTTCATTTGAGGGCAGCAATTTATCCTCTTTCCGATATTTCAGCAGCAGCTGCAACTGTTGAGCCTTCATGCTTGTTGGCAGACTGTAATTCAGGCATTACAGGATATTTATCAGTCATTATTGTTTTCACTTCATAATGACTTGTTATGAACACGGATGCACTGCTAGAGTGACTAGAAGGAGATTCGTCAAAATCCTAAATTCACAATATCTTATGATATTTTGCATTTTTGAGAGAGGTATGTTACTTCATTTTGTAGCAGGCATAAGGAAATACTTTGAACAAGGCCACATATGAGCCAGAGTAAAGGCAGCCTTCTCTTTACGCTTCCAAATGACCTGATTTTAATCCTGAGATTTCCGTCTTTGACCTCGTTCTTTTATGCCAAAAGTGCAGCTGGACAGCTTCCTCTTTACTCATAAGTTCTTCCTTTGGTACTCAGATGGTCAGCTTGTGGCTAGATGTTGACCTACAAAGACCACAGAGCTGTAACTTGATTCTGTGTGTGCATCGTGTGTTGTTGTCTTGGTAAATGGCAATTGTCCTAGTTTGTGTGTTATGGCCGACCTCTGGCCTTAAGGATAGGTGGCAGAAAGAAGGAAAGAAATGTGATTTCTGTCTCCCAGTTCTTGATCTTTCAAGATCTCTTGTTGAGTTGCGTAAGTGGCTGGGAATCCTATTGCAAGTGTGTATGTCTGCAGGTGCACATAGGAGCGTCTGAGTCTGAATTACAGCGCCCCCCGTCTGACTGTGCTGATCTGGCATTCGTTTGCCACAGCCAGACGTCTTATGTAACCACAAATGAAGAGCAGACCTTGCTATCAAGCACCCTGTATCAGGTACGCCGTGATCCAACACACACACCTCCGATCACAGAGAGCCCCTGAAACGGGATATACAGTAGCATTGTTGGGGTGCAGAGAGGGCAGCTCTGAGGTTTTCTATCAGATAACCAGCCGCAATTGTGCCCGCTGGACTTTCCAAAGCTTCGGTTGCGTTTCTGAAAGAGCAGCTTGAAAGGTTGCCCCGTAAAGGTCACCGCTTGGACCTGATTGCTTTCTTTTTGTGATCTTGATCCTTTTATTCTTTGATGTGTTCCTGACGCAGCACACAGATGTCGTTGCTAAACGACTCTGCGGTTATGTCATTGTGCAACCCAACGATGAGGGATGGGGATGTGATGCAGAGAGAGCCCAGCTGTCCACACACACACACAGTGTAGCCAGTTGCCTGAGGATCATTTTTAGTGTGAATCCAACTAAAGGATTTAGGCATTTTTTAAACAAGACTCGGTCAAAACTGAGTATATATCTGGACCGTGTATGGTCAGTCTGTGAATTTGTGGCTAAATTGTTACAAAAATAGTCAGTGGTCACGTCTATAATGTTAAATCCGGCAGTACATGTCCACCAGGTCCAGCGAGGACACTAGGGGACTCGCTTTTCCACTCAACTGGCCATTTAAGCGGTGAAGTAGCCTCTTGTTGAATGCACCTTTGGTTGGATTGGTCTCTGGTTTTCTGCTTGCCGTTTCAAACAGGAATCAACATGGCGGCCTGCTCATAAACGTTACGTTATTCCATCAAAACAATCCACCAAAATCTACTTCTGAAAACATTTTAAGCGAGAAATATGCGATGCCACTGCTGAATTTCGTTTCATTTTAGAACTAGATCGCCTAGTTTCATAGCTTGGTCCAAGTTTTGTGAGCTGCAGTCCAGCCAGAAATGTTGCTATTTTCTCGCCAATACATCCCTTGCCTATTGTCATGTAGTTCTACATCCAATGCAATATTTTCTAGAATTAAAATAATACAGACTTAGTGGTGCCTGGATAATGATCCCCCCAGTTTCACACAAATTCACAAAATTGGAATTGGAAACATGCTTTCATGGGAACAACAATGTCACATGGAGATGAGGGTTAAATAGAATGGTGTCTCTGGGGAAAAGCAAGATGCAGAGATGGACATGCACTTTAGATATGACACACATGACCCACAGATAAAAGCTAATCTCTCCAATACATGCGTGGTCAACCCTGTGGGCTCGATAAAAAAAGGTTGTAACCTCTTGACCTTTGAAGCCAAAGCAATAAAGACAAGACACATATGTAAGCAATAAAACGTGACAGCAGTGTGTACAGGTGGTATCGCTCTGATTCAGACCCTGGTTTTGTTAAAAAAAAGAACATTTCCTTCTCCATCTGCCTCTCTTTGGCTTTCTTTTTCATACATTTATCAGGCTTTATTTGTAGCAGCTGTATTTATCTCCTTAAGTGACTATTTATCTTCTTCTTGTTAATTACACTTAAAATGTTTAACAAGATATTTCGTCAGTTTCTCTTACTGCTGGCAATGAGAGCAGATGGAAGCCTGTTTGTGATGATCATAGAGAATAAATACTTTACTGGTACAACACTGGGAACCATTCAATTAGCTTCTAATCAAACTTTATGTGTTATTACAGTCTGAGTGACAGCCAGTGAACTGTAGGCCCTTTATATGATTGAGATTTCCAATTGCTCTTTTGTCATTTTATTAGTGATCCGAGCCACCGTTTAGGTGTAATGAAACCAGTGCCTATAAAAAGCGGTTGATGTCTACACGACTGCTGACTTTTGTTGGTTGTCTCTTGGCAGCGCTTGCCACTTGGCACACACTAGTGGAGCGAGTCAGGGAGAGCCAACCAGGGCAGGCTGGCTTGTGAAACCGTAGCACATCCAGGCTTTGAATTATGGATCCGCGGTGGGAGCTAGCGGTGCTATAATCAGCAAGATGGCCAACCAAGTCAACCCTGCTGCTTTAACGACCAGAACAACAGCAGGCACTGTTGATTAGAAAAGCCATCAGCCAAGAAAGGCGCCGGGCGAGGGTGCTCCATCGCACCCCGCTGCTTTTTATGGCGTATAGATGGGCTCCATCACGCTAATTGGTTTCATGTCGCTGCATAAGCAAGCTGTTGTTTTGACTTTGGCTGATCCTTGTGAGGATATGAATATTTTAGGAGCCTTTTTTTTTCATAGCCACAGTGTGTAAATTCACGCTCTGACCATTTGTATTGTCAGCCCCCGGGGTCATATTAAAATGGAGTCAAGCCCCGCATCCAGATGAAAAGTGACTGTAGCTTGTGATGTCCATTGTGAAAGGGGACAGCATGATTAAAACTGCTAAAAATGAAACCACGCTTACAGAGGCCGTCGACCAGGAAATTGCTTTCCTTTTCACCTCATGTGGTTCTCGGGTCCCTCTGGCCCGCTCGCATAAAAACTGACGTCTCCTTTAGTGCCGGCCATGAATTAGTCAGCGGTCAACGAAAAAAGGGTTGATTGGTCCCAGTAGAAAGAGCAACAAGACCCAGTTTAGACCCAAGCGGAAAATCTGACCTTGAACATCACTCAACTGGACCATAGTTGAGAGATTTCTTTGTCTACTAAAGATCATCGATAACAAGCTGAGCCGGTGAACCAGTCACTGCTTTCCTGATAGAAGTTATTCTTTATTCAATAATAATCAATACAAACAATTAATTAAATCAAACAGTGTCAATTAAACAAGCCAAGACAAATGCAGACATAGTTGCAGACTTAAGAAAACATCTTTTGTTTGGCACAGATCCCTTCAAAAATCACACCATAATCATTTTTCATTTTTCATATCATTCCTACTAATATCGCAAATCATATCGCAATTGCAATATCACCCAAAAATAATCACAATTAGATATTTGCTCAAAATCGTGCAGCCCTAATATGAGGTTAGAGAAACAGATACGTTGGCAAAACGACAAGTAGATAGCAGCTAAAATGTTCTCTTGATATAATGTGAGTCTTCATATTAGAGTCATGTGTCCCAGTAATTAATGACCATTGCCATAGTTACAGCTTGCCCACCACTTTGTTCATTAACAGCGACACCAGAACATTTCTATTAATCTTATCAGGCCCTGTGTGTTTGTCTGTATTGTGCCAGTTGTGTTTATAGAGTGGTTGCTGTGCAGCTGTCCACCGACTCACAGTTGGATTCATGGTTCAGGTAATAAGAGGGGAGAATCGCTCAGCTTTTCTACGGCTGATTCTGCCGATTCCGACTAACTGACAGTTGGATCAGCCGATCAGATCCTGCTTTGATCTGTGTGATATTGTTGGTCAATCCATCATAAATCATAGGCTTCATGAAGACGTAAGTCCTGTTCACACAGAACGAGTATTACCTGGGGACCTCTAGTAACTTGGAATAATTGCGGAGGTCGTCTGTCATCTAAATCCCATGCGAATCTGCCTTGTCAGTATTTTGTGAATTAAAAATTCCACCACAAATTACCTACCACATTTCGCCAAACGCAGAGGTAATGTGATAGATAATATTAGTCTTGTGTGCACCTTTTTTCTGCCTCTTTCCTGGTTGAGAATTATGGAGGCTGCGTTGGCAATTCTAAATAAAGTTTTGACAGTAATTTGGGTGCAAATTCAAGAGGCTCATCTCAATACACAGCATGGAGACCCATTTGCACGGGCACTGGAGCAAGAGGCCTATATAATATAAAAAATATTCATAGATAAATATTATACACAGGGCTGTCAATCGATTACAAATATTTAATCATGATTAATTGCATGATTGTCCATAATTAATCGTGATTAATCGCAAATGAATCGCACATTTTTTACCTGTTCAAAATGCACCTTAAAGGGAGATTTGTCAAGTATTTAATACTCTTATCAACATGGAAGTGGACAAATTATTAATTATTGCAGCTCAAATAAAGACCTGTTGCACTCTGGATGAAGAGAGTCACCACTGCCTGAATGTTTTCCGTGTTAAATATCCAACAGACGGCGCCTCCTCTCGTGCACGCCGACTGTGTGGGAGTGCGCTGGCCTCAGCTCTTGTGGTCACTCGTGCCCCGTGCCACCCTGCTTGCACAGACTTGCTTGTTGCAGAGGACATGAAACGCTGCTTTCTTAGTTGCCATGTGTGTATGAGTGCACGTTTCCACGCAACTGTGTGAGAAAGAGAGAGAGGATGTGTGGGAGATTTAATGGTTTCCA
Source organism: Adelosebastes latens (assembly GCA_916700685.1). Taxonomy (NCBI): domain Eukaryota; kingdom Metazoa; phylum Chordata; class Actinopteri; order Perciformes; family Sebastidae; genus Adelosebastes; species Adelosebastes latens. The sequence goes on along the minus strand of CAKAKR010061426.1, from coordinate 107,914 downwards.
TGAGACTGCCATGTTTCCAAATGCTCCTTAACCTGTTCTGTTCACGACACATCTGACCCGTCATTCACCCCAGACTCTTTGTTCATCACAAGCCTCTTAATTGAACTCAGAGGACAGTCCACTGAGGGCACCTATGTTGGCAAAGTCTAATCACGGGAGGTTACCTGCAGTCCATTATTGGCATCACAAACGCTGAGGCTCATGCCCAGACATCCAGGCTTATGTTGCCACACAGTGTACTGTCATTAGAGCCAGCATCTTACGGTCTTATCAGAAGACGTATTAGTGGTATAGAATCTGCCCCAGCAGCAGCTGCTGTGTGTGGATGTTGGGTGGAGCCGTGGAAGCGACTGTAACTCAAGAAACACAGGCGGCAGATGGGACTAGAGGTGTTATCAACACCCTTGGCCTTTAATGATTTTCCCAAGTGCATGCACCCGGACAAAACTGTGCATGGATGAGCGCACTATTTGATACCTTCTATACATGCAATTATGTAAAAGCATTGTTGCATGCATCAGCTTTCTCAAGGAACACAATTACACACACACACACACACACACACACACACACCATGCATAAATTAACAGGCGATGTTCACACTAAGCCGGCTAAATTTTCTCCTTGCACATCCACCCTTTTTTGTATCACATAACAAGTGCTCTACACAGTGGCACACATTTGAAAACCCCATTGTCACATTTCAGTAGGGGTGTAAATCACAAGTTTCATCACAATATGATATTATATTGATTCTTTGGCCAATAATATGATATTTTCTGATATAACAAAGTCTGCCACGATGCGATTTTGATTTGATTTCAATTCATGGGCCTGCGATCGATATGAGACGATATCATATGCCCATTTAATCAACTCACAAAAAAAGAACTAAAATATGAATTCACCATTTTATTACTGGGCTCTTCCAGACATTTAAATGAGAAGGAATTTATTCTTTTAATAAAAATAATAAAACCTCCTGTTCACTATAAAGTGCCACATGTCTCATGTTTAAACACTGTTTGAATGTTTATGAAGGAGATGTGCTTGGATGGAAATAGTGACACAGGTGCAAAATTTCAAGATAAAGGCGTATCTTAAAGATGACGATACGTATCGATGTTTTCACTTTGCATCGATGATGTTGGATCCTTGATCATTGAATCGATACGTGGATCCATATCGATGTATCGTTACACCCCTATAAAACAGCCTAGGCTCTCGTCCTCTGGTGTATTTTCTGTGTGTCTGTTGTACCATCACATGGCTCCTGCATCACATGCTGGCACTCAGCTCTGGTTGCGACAGTACTCTTACAAACTGCTGTGAAGTCCCATTTTGGGAAGACAATGACTAATGAGGCACAAGAAACTCTGCGTCTATTAATGACAAAAGCTTCACATGGTGCGCTGTAAGGGACAACAATGATAGCACACCCTACTGCCGACCATTATCCTAATGTGGACACATTTTTAGATGAATGTTAAAATGGTCGTAGAGCTGCACGTCAACTCAAAAGACTCGTCACTCCGTCTCTTTGCAGTTTTTGGACAAACTAATTCTTCTGACTGTACTCCTATTGGCTCTGAAGGTCATCAGATTGGTCGAGACTTTAGTGGCTTAAGTGCCTCTGATACTAAGAGAAGTACTCGCTCGTTCACTATATCTTTCCTGTGAAATGCGATCACAACTCGTACGTCATTGCAGCTGGACGGCGTGCTAAGAAAAGTTAGAGGAGAAGCAGGAAGTTAAGGAGAAGAAGAGCATCAACTGCTGCACATGCTACTCTTCTCACGTGCTCTCCCTGTGCATGCCTTAGAAAATCAACATGAAAAGGCTTATTTTGAGCCCAGTTAATGAGTAAACTGCAGGGTCTCTTCCATCTCGCTCCATCTTTCCTCTCCCTCCGTATCTCTCCTCTTGAATTTCAATTGAGAGGCTTCAAAGTGAGCGGCTCAGTGGTTGAGGGGGTCATCAAACAAGCCCGGTGATTCAGCGTTACAGGCCTCAGAGGGCTCTCCAGGCAAAGCTGGTCAGCTGAAAAACCTGGCAAACTCCCAGCTGCCCCATTGTCGCATCTGAAATAAAACTCAAGGGTTCTCCACCTTGTTTTCTTTATTTTTATTATTGACTTTTCTGCCAGTTGCATAGCAGGTGCTTCAAACCCACAACTCTGTTCCAGGGGAATAATCTTCCTTTAGCTGTGGACAACATGTCAAGCCACCACTCTGATACAATGATTTGTCACCAGCATTATAATATTTTCTTCTGACGTCGTGCCTTTCACAATTTGTCCCTTTTAGGAGAGCTGTGATTTACTGATGATTGTGGGTTAGGCCGAGGCTTTGTCAAACAGCACAATTGGAACAATGAGACATCTCAGTCTCTGCACTGCTCAGACTGTCACATGAACAAAACAGACGCAATCGCAAACCTGCCGTCGATCTCTCTCCTCCAGATGCTACAGTATGAAGGTCGTTGACGTGTGTGCTGATGGTTGGAGTCATTATGTTCTATAACCAGGATTCAGAGTACGGCAGATGGCTTAAGTGGATCCTCATTTGCATACATACATGGTATGAAGGGGGCTGTTTTTTATCACAAGGACAGCCTGTCGTACATTGGAGGAGACAGCTTTCATCGGCATTTCTAGTTTTGAAATTACATTTCTTACAATCCTTAGTAATGAAATGTTGCTGACTGAATGTCACTGAAAAATAGAGTGCACTGAAGTTTACTTTGATAGTTTGGGTTTATCTGATCGGGCTGTGGGGGTAGAGATGTTCCAATACTATTTTTTCCTTCCCGATACCAATTCGGATACCCGAACACTCTTCCACTAGCACCGCACTGTTGTTGTTTGCTATCGTCACGTGACAAACTACCTGCAATCTCTTCTTCGCTGCTCTAAAACAGTAGTTGCCAGTGGAAGCCATGATACAGCCAGAAGGACAGCACAATGAAGGCTACTGTTTTGGAGCGGAGAAGAAGAATTGATTTCCGGTTAAACAAGTTCATTTTTTTCTGAGTTAATAAATGATGTTATAAGATCGGTGCATGGACTGACGTAGCTCCCAGTAATTTTCTGATCTGTGAGCCGTCCTATGCCAGCCGAATTTAATTGGTACAGTCATTTTTATATTTCAATAACTGTCCTTTAGTTCATTTACTTTCGCCACTTCTTCAAGCCGAACCTCAGCTCACTGGCTTGAAGGCACATTTGCTCATTAGCTCAACTCTCCGCTGTGATTGACAAGAGACATATCATCAAGTTAATTGGCTGCTCAGACGTCATTATGAGCTTGAAGACTTAACACCCACTCATACTGACTGTGTGCTTCTTCTTCTTCACTCTCTCGTCTCTCTCTCTCTCTCCTGTCTTTGCCTTCCTCTTCATCATTAGGTGGTGGTTCTGATGGACCCCATGGAGGACCCGGACGACATACTGCGTGCCAACCGCACCAGGGAGAAAACCTACATGTTTGATGTGGCGTTCGACTACTCAGCCAGTCAGGTTAGTCAAAAGTAAAAGTTCAAATAAAACAGAAAACTAGAGCTGTCAAGCGATTAATCACTTTTGTATCTGTTCAAAATTAACCTTAAAGGGAGATTTGTTAAGTATTTAATACTCTTATCAACATGGGAGTGGGAAAATATGCTGCTTTATGCAAATGTATGTATCTATTTATTATTGGAAATCAATTAACAACACAAAACAATGACTAATATTGTCCAGAAACCCTCACTGGTAATGCGTTAAAGAAAGTAGTGACGTTAAAACGAGGGCACTAACTGAGACAACCCTAAAAAAAACTAAATAAAATCGAAACAAATGTGGCACAGCATTCGTGTCCCCAGAACTTGAGTAACTTGTTTATTTTCTTCTTCCTGTGCAGGACGAGGTGTACCGGGCGACAACCAAAGGGCTGATTGAGGGCCTCATATCAGGCTACAATGCCACCGTGTTTGCCTACGGACCCACAGGTTTGTGTGTGTGCGAGTGAGTGTGTGTGCCCACAAAGTTAACTGAGCTGTCTGAACGGAGGTGTATCATCCACCAATTACATGTGTTAGCTTTCTGGTGCATAATCTCTGGTCAGCCTCTTTCTGAGTCAGCTAGCCAGCACACTCTCAAGAAAAGGGTGAGACATGTTATTCAAATCTTTAATCCTTTTAATTTTAGTGCAGGTCAGATCAGAGAATGCGTCATGCTTTACCTCCCAGTGTGTAGGGACAGACTAGTTGAGCTCCACGAAGTCAGTCATCTGTCTCACCGACTTCCTCTGCCTTCTGTCTGTCCATCTGTCTCAGAGGTTCTCAGCTCTTTGTCTCCTCTCGTGGGGGAAGTAAACACACGGGTTTTAGCGTGTTTGTTTATGTGTTTATTTGCACCGTGTCCAACAGTGTGGTCAGGCCAGCCAAGGACAAATTAAGGCAGCACATCCTGAACATTCATTCATACTGACACAGTAAAGACAGTACAGTACAGTAAACACACACTATCTGCAACCACCTTGGACTTCTAACCACTGGCGCACTTTACACTTCACACTATACATCCTATATACCACTTTATAGACTGCACATATGTACATATTACATTTATTTATTGTACATAATACATTTATTTATTGACGGATTGTACACACTATGTTCACCCATTCACAGATTAACATATTATCACCTTATAAAGTTGAACAAATTAAAACATTCTTTTGTGTTTTCAGGTTGTGGGAAGACGTACACCATGTTGGGGACAGACAAGGAGCCAGGCATCTACGTACGAACGCTGAACGACCTCTTCCGTGCCATTGAGGAGACCAGTGACGACATGCTGTACAGCGTCTCCATGTCCTACCTGGAGGTCAGAATTTCCTCTTCCAGAACTTGTTTCCAGACATTTATTCTAGTTAAAGCAACAGTGATGACACATCTCCTAATGACCCTGATGTGGGGCTGGAAATGTTGTCGCCATTAACTTGATTGCTCACTCAGAGTTTAAAGATTTCTTCTGATTTCTTCACATTTGAATTGTCTTTAATCTATCTCCGTTTCTGTCAACGTCACAATTAGAACTTCTTCTTTCGCCGTCATCTGTTCACACTGATAAGATCTGAGCTTGTTAGCTAATGCCAATTGCAGGCAGATACTGCTGGTGTCCTTTTACTTCTGCCTGGCATTCGTTTCACATCTGAAATGAGCGGAGCGTCCTTATCCACAGCCCTGTGGAGAAGCCCAGGCACAGATGAACATGCCGTGTCTCATTTATATCTTGCCTTGATGCCTTTTTATGTCTTATTTAAATCACTTTGAATTGCCTTTAGAATTGTTGTTGAAAGGTGCTGTTCAAATACACTTGCTTTGCCTCGCGTTGCCTTGTTAAAACAATTAAGGCTTTCTTTCGTTGTGTTTTCCCTCTTTCTTCCTCTACGGACAAAAGATCACAGGCTAAAAACACCAATGCCATTTGAAACCATCAAACACTTTCTAAATTTGTATTCCGAGCAGATATAATGGTAGCTTATTTTGTCTCTTTGTTATATTCTTTGGACTATTGATTGTTTTCTCTCATGTCAACGCATACTGTACGTTGGTGCTGTTGATTAGCTATCGGCTGTGTTTACACTGTGTTTAACTGCATCCTTTTTCACAAAAAAATATAAGATGAAGTGAGGCAACGAAGGGCTTTAGTCAAGACCAATTTAATCGAGTCCAAGTCAAGTCCAAGACCAGAGCAAATCGAGTCCTGTTCCATACCATAATAGGCAATAGTGTCTTTCCAATGCTAATCCTCTGCTCACCTGCGTGACCGAGCGAGCACACAGCTCATTTCGTTTAATGCAGAGCAGTTATGAGTAGTTGTAACGAAGGTATAACTAGCAAATGTAGCAAAGTTAAAAGTAGATTACTGGCCCATAAAACTTACTCATTTGCGAAGCTGAGCCCGAGACCAAGACCATTCCGAGTCCAACAAGGCACTAGACCAAGACTATGGAGGACGGAACCTGCCAAAATAAAAAATAAATGAATAAATAAATAAATGACTCGATAAATAAATAAATATGCCATTTAAAAGTAGCAAAACATCATATTAAAAATAAATATAGTCATTAATTAATTGATCAAATGTGACACAAATTGATATTTCTGTTTTAATTTGCTTCTTTTTTTGTTTAGCTTTGTATTGATTCCCTTATTTATTTACTCTTCTGACTGGGGAAATAAATAAGGGGTGAAGTGCTAAGGGAAAATCATGCATTAATAAATAAATACTAAAACACATAAATAAATACATACATTCAAAAATAAATAAAAAATAAATGCAAAAATAAATAAATACATTTTAAAAATCATAATTATGAATATATGAATAAATAAAAGTGGAAAACAGAAGAGTAAATAAATAAGATAATTAATAGAAAGGTAAATAAAAAAAAAAATTAAAACAGAAATTTATGTCACAGTTTATCAATTAATTAAGAACTACATTTATTTTCAATATTAGTTTTGCTACTTTTAATGTCCTATTTATATATTTATCGAGTCCGGACTTGAGACCGAGACCGTACTCGAGTAATACAGCCCTGAGGCAACGTGAGGTGATGCAAAGCTTTGAATCACTCAGACTTTTCTTTCAGGTCAGCTTGGTGTGTCAGACCCTTTAGATGGAGCTGGTTTTTGAGCATAGTGGCATGAATTGATACTGATTGAAGACATTACAAGGGGACAGCAGTAGTGATGCTACCAAACCATCACTCCAAATTAGTTTAAAGACCGAGAGAGGACGTCTCATTGTCTGTAAGTAACCGTACTGCAGGTGTAGAGGTGGTTTTGTTGTACAGGAGCCTGCAGTACTTTGAGGTGTGGAGTGATCTGTGGTCCTGTTGGTTTAGTGATTATCTCCGCCTTTGTCACTGCATGATGCACCACAGATAAGACGGCAGGCTGATGATGGCTGTTTCTCTGTGTGCCTGCTGGCTGTGGTTCCAAACCTCATTACTGAGAAGCAGGAGCAGCTCAGACTGTGTGTTTAATGACAAAGCCCTTAATAGCGCTGGATACAATTTGACTCCGATAGCAGTAACTGAGCCTCACCGGTGTGACTTAGTGTTCCCATTTAAAGAGGTTATTTTTGGCTTTTCTTGACTTTAGTAAGTTAGTATTGTCATACGGAGATTTATTAGTGTATATGGTATTCATAGTTCTGAATAAAGTTGTCCTTGTCAAGTTATCTATTTGCACTTTTTACCTCACATGTAGCAGGTACTTGGTTTTTCAATACAGGAAATATTGTATAATTTGAACCCTGGAGGAAATAGCCTCATTCGGGGTCTATTTAATGAGTTTAAGTGAATAATTTGTCCATCATAATGTTCCTCCCAAAACTCATTCTGAAAAGAGATGGCAGCATGAATATAAACAAGAGTGAGTCAGATTTGTTAAAAAATATTCACGGTGTCAGGAAAGGAAATGAGAGTGAGAGAAACGTGTTGGTAGAGAAATAAAAGGAAGGGATGAAGACAGAAAGAAAGAGGCAGATGATGAAAATCACCCTGTATAAAAAGGGAAATGATAAAGAGCATTAGCCGTTAACTAAAAATGAAAATGGAACAGAATAAGCACTTGTTGGGTACAAATTTCACCCATTGGGAGGAGGGTTTGCATCAGACATTTTAAATTACATTTTGTGTTTTTGGTGCCAAACGCTATCATTATGTCCAGTGATTGACAGTGTTTTTGAAGCTCGGCTCTTTAGTCGCTCTCTGGGTGGGTGGAAGCAAATGTTCCTATTAAAATGCCAATCATGGAGTCTCTGAATGTTCTCTGACCTGCATTGAACTCCTCTGGTTTTGAATCCTGACACAAGGCGGTGTGTGTGACGTGCGTGTTTGCTGTTTCCAGGGAGCAATCTGTTGCCACTGCTGCCTCGCCACAAAGAGGTTAAACGCCATTTTACAGCCCGACTGAGTGATGTGAACACATCTGCTCCTTTTCTTCTTCTCTCTTTCACGCGTGCAATCTCTAAAACACACGCACAGACACACACATATATACTCTGTATGGATAAAAAAGGCACATTCAGTTGTTCTTTACCACTCACATGCACACAGTGCTCCCTCCCTCTTTTATTTTATGTTTATCCTCAATGGAAGGAGAAACCTTTTAGCTATTGTACGCTAGCGTCATGGATGGCAGTGTGGTTGGTTTATAACCAAATGGTTAATGACATTCAGCCTCAGCTGTACTTTGTGTTTAGTGCCAATTATAAATATTGACATGCTAAACTAAGATTGTGAACATTATGCCTGCTAAACATGTTAGTATTGTCTTTTTGAGCATAATGATATAACAGGTGTGATCTTGTGTTGTGTTATAAAGACACCACAAGCTAGGATTCCCAGTTGAGTTGGTTTATTCTGATAATGGACAAACAGTGAGGTCACTGGACTGTTCTGGAACATGCATCTTCAGTAATGATGATAGTAGAAATATAGAAACACTCATGTTACCACACAAACACACAGTCTGGTAATTGGCTAACTAAGCTAGCAACATGGCCTACATGTCGTTGTTTCGTAGAACAGATAGAATAAATTTGCAAATTTACAATTGCACGAAAGTCTTTGTCCATGTCTAAACTCCTCTAGGTGCATACATTGATATGATAAAATTATGAACAAAAATGAACACTCTCTTAAAATAATCTGCACAGTGTTCTAACCGTGACTTACCACTTTCACGGTCAAATTAAACTGGAAAGAACGCAAGGTGCATCATTCCCTTAAAGGCAACCACACACATATTTCACACAAGTGACAGAACACTGAACCAACATACACATATATATACACATCTGGTACAATGGCATTATTAGCCATGTTACACTGACATTTGCATTTAGCTCAAATCACCATTGTGCCTAAGAACAGCGTCACAGAGCTGCTTGTGTGGCTGTAGACTCTAAATCTTGTTCAAGCTTCACCAGCAATGAAAGAGTACAGATGGAAAAAATAATGGAATAAATATCCAACTGTCAGTGTCAGTAAAAGCACCCCCTCTCTCAGAGTTTGTGGCTGGGGTCTGCTTGACAAATAAAAACTGTCCTCCCAGCTCCCAACCTCCCAGTGGTTCGTCGTCCAGTGGTCACTTTCCAGGATGTCACTTCCTGCACCGAGCTTTTATGTGTGTTTAGGGGCTTTCGCTGCACCGTCAATGTCAGCTCAGAGACGTCACCTGAATTTACTTCTTGTGAAAGAAGAGCACTGACACGGGCTGATCACAGCCTGCCACCCAACGAGCTGTGGTTTCTTAATGACAAGTTGCTGAAAATAGAGCACTTGATGTTTTTGTACCAGGTTCGGGTCTGTGTAGGAGGCCTGAAAGCCTGAATGGAGCCTTTTCAGAGGACATAAACAGCCTCCAGTCGATTCATGTCTAGAACTGAAAGGAAAATGTCGAGCAGATAGATAAACTTTTGTACTGTATTTCTGTTCATTTAGATCTATAATGAGGTGATCCGTGACCTGCTGAACCCATCCTCGGGCTTCTTGGACCTGAGAGAAGACTCTAAAGGAGTGATTCAGGTTGCGGGCATCACAGAGGTGTCTACCATCAATGCACAAGAGGTGAGACAAGGCACCCAACCGTGCGTGACAAGACTTCTCATTTATTTTAATCAAAACATTCGGATTACATCCAGCAAAACTGCACACTTGAGACCTCTGCCTTTGTGTTCTCAGATCATGGAACTGCTGATGAAGGGCAACAAGCAGCGCACCCAGGAGCCGACAGCCGCCAACCAGACGTCGTCTCGCTCCCACGCTGTGCTGCAGGTGGCCGTTAAGCAGCAGAGCCGCTGTCGAGACGTCCTTCAGGAGGTCCGCTTCGCACGCCTCTTCATGATCGACCTCGCCGGCTCCGAACGAGCAGCACAGGTGCGTGTATAAATGCTCAGTCAGGAGGTGTTAAAGTGGCTGAAATAATATTGGTAGTTTTACAGGTGCACATATCGAGGTGGGTGCATTCACTTTTCTGCCAAACTCAAGTTCACAGACTTGGCTAATGTGCCTGTTACATACACAGCTTCCTTTAAGACACATTACACATGTAGAGCCTCAAATTTACAAGCGTCTGCTCTGTGAGCGTCTGCTCTCTGGGGATGCTTGGCAGCGTACCTTTACAACAGTCCAGAGGATTGAGGTTCCCATAAACTTCAAGGGACTTTAATAAAAGCCTCTTTATATCTGCCATTATGCCCCCGCTATGTAGCTTATTAAAGTAATACACCAACCTTTTGGCAAATGAAATCACGTTCTAGTGCAGCACGACGCTTTGCAGCTTCACAAAAGAAAAAAAATCACATACAGTATGTAGGGGGTTATAATAAAACACACCCTTTACAAAGAAACAAATTCACAAAAAAGAAAAAGTAGTAAAAATATAGAATATTGAAGATGATAAGGACTTTCATGGCTGCTCAAATGAAACATTTTTACAGCAGGGCCAGCTTCATTCTGTGGAGAATATCGTCTCTGGTGTCGCACCGGTGCGGTCGATACTTGAGTGGAGGAGAGCAGCGCTGCATTGTCAGACAGGAAGAGAAGACCATGCGCGAGCCGATTCACATTCTGGGTTTTATTATTGCTTTGACCTTCTCTTTTTAAGCTGTCAAGTGAGGACTTTGAAAAGTCTTTGCTCAGTTTGTTGTACTCTTTTTAAGCATTCAAGTGAGGATGTTGAAAGGTATTTGTTCAGTTTTTTGAGTCTGCTTTTGTCGGGTCAGATGAATAGCTCGTCATTGATGCCACGTTAAACACTGCCACCTCCTTGCACGCCCATGAGAACAACATGCAAACAGTTGGTGAGAGAGAGAGCACTTACTTACCATGGAGACGGTTTGAGAGGTTCACAGCCATACTATTGATGGACAGCACATATGGCCTCCATTAGGAATTGAGCAGAACAGAGAGCTGTTTGTCACTTGAATCAACAGGGAACATTTTCTCTGCCTCTGAAGAAGAGGAGTGCACACGGCTAGTAAAAGCTGAGGAGGTAATGCCATCTCCTGGGCAAGAATGGAAACAGCCAAGAGTCTTCAGAGGTTAGGGTGCCCTGGTGGCCGAAGGGTATTGCTCTCTAACATTAAATATCCATCACTTAATAGGCAACAAGTTACAAAAAAAAAACATCTTTAGGTATTATTTATTAAGGTGTTTAAACTCAAAAACTCAGCTTATCTGCCTCATCAGGACTGTGCGATTTGATCAGATTTGATTGACCTTAACCTTAAATTGATCTATCTATCTATCTATCTATCTATCTATAAGACCCAGAATAGAGGCCAGCGGTTGAAAGAGGGGGCCCACATCAACCGCTCCCTCCTGGCTTTGGGCAACTGCATCAACGCCCTGAGTGACAAAAACGGCACCAAGTACGTCAACTATCGAGACAGCAAGTTGACTCGACTACTGAAGGTACGACAATTTAACAGTTTATAAGGGACCATCTCCAGGATATCCTCCTTACTGTATTTTGTGATTCATTCTCGTATTCTTTTTTTTTCTTCTGATGTCTTTGATTGACAGGACTCGTTGGGCGGGAACAGCCGAACTGTTATGATAGCCCATATTAGCCCCGCCTCTGTGGCTTTTGAGGAGTCTCGTAACACGCTGGCGTACGCCGACCGTGCCAAAAGCATTCGAACACGGGTGAGAACTCATATTTCATGTTTTAGCCTCATCTTTCTTTACTACAGTTTAAATAGAAATATGTTCACTAGGCAGTGATATTTAATATTGTAGTTTTTACTGCACATATATCTTTGTAAGGATGAGTAGATTGTTATAGCTTTTTACTGTTACAGGTCCTCCTGTCCACATGTCGAAATGGCATTTACCATTTAATAGTATTTAATTCTGTGTTGTAGTTCCTTCCAAGAACCAAATTAAGCTACTTGGAGTTAGAAACGTGTGAAATTTGAGACCCATATAAATATGTTAAATATTCTTTTCTTTGTCTTTGTCGTCACTGTGTGCTTCAGGTAAAGAAGAACCTGATAAATGTGTCATACCACATCGCTCAGTACACCAACATCATCTCAGACCTGCGCTGCGAGATCCAGCGGCTCAAGAAGAAGATTGCAGATCAGGCGAGCCGCCAGCTTAACTCGGACCGGACTGACATCCGCCATGTCCAGGGTAAAGTCTTGTCCACGCTGCCTCCTCCAGCACAAGAAGAATATCTGCCAGATGAAGCTGTTTTTCTAATATTTGTATTCACTGCCTGTTTTATTTCCTTTTTCTCCTCTCCTCCCTGCTCATCATCATCATTCCTCTTCTCTCGTAGCGGAGGTCCAGGCCCACTCCAGCCACCAGAGTCGGGCGGAGATGGACCAGTTGAGGGAGCAGCTCCTGGATGCCTTCCGCCAACAGATGGACATCAGGAGGAACCTGATGGAGCTGGAGAACAGCAACATGGGGATCCAGATCGACACCTCCAAACACCTGCTAACCATTGCAGAGTCAGTGTTTAGGATTTATATCTTTTAGTTATTTTCGTGTTAACTTTGACAGCCCTAATATCTTTCTTTCCTCCCCTATCTGATAGCATAAATACAGCAATATGTGACATTCAGGAATACAGGTAGTTGACAGAAAGGTTGTATATCTTTCTATCTCCTAGCTGGGAGCAGGAGCGGAGTAGACGCAGGAGGAAGTGGCGGGCCGAAAGGAGGAAGGAGAGTGTCAATAAGGACGAGAGCGAGAAGGACTCTGACTCCCCGGAGTCTCCTCCGGACAGCACAGAGACCCAGCAGGTGGCGATGGCCCGAGAAAACCTGGTGACACTCATGGCTGAACAGAAAAAGATCCACAAACAGAAGGTAGGAACTACTTTCTCTTCTAATGGCTTCTAAATAGTCTGAAGCTCGGATGTGATTTTAATAGAAACAGAAAAACAAAATGCGCACACGTCTTAGACCGCTCTTGTCGTCCTAAAGGCGTCGCTGGAGCGCAGATTTGTGGAGCTTCGGGATCGGGCCCGGCGCTTGGAGGAGCTGCTGCCTCAGCGGGTGAGCTCAGAGGAGCAGCGCGAGGTCCTGTGCCTCCTCTGCAAGGTCCACGAGCTGGAGATCGAGAACACGGAGATGCAGTCCAACGCGCTACTCAAGGACAACGTCATCCGCCACAAAAACTTTGTGGTGCAGCGCTTCGAGCAGCACAGACACCTGTGTGACGAGATCATACAGCAGCAGAGACAGTTCATTGTTGGTGAGTCTATCAACTCCAAAATGTGTTGAAAAGCCTCTATTTAATATGTGTTGTTTGGTTCATTACTGTGTAGGTCCTTTCCACAGATCTGGCTTCTTCTTTGTCATTTCCCTTTTTCCAATTCATTTTAGCCGAATGTCACAGTTCCCCTGAGTTGATTGGAGGGTTATTGAGTTCACCTGTTGTGCCGGGTGTAGCGGAGACCGACTCCTAATTAAGAACTGAGAGCAGCTTGGAGGATTTCCCCTCTTGGCCAATCAGGGTGTGATGACACACTTTCTTGAGGGCTCAAGAGAGGTGGAGGATTGCACACTGAGGGCTTTCTGATCCTTTGTTGCATTAATGCAGACCTCATTTTAGAAGATCCAGTCAGAAATTCTGATCTTTCGGTCCTTTTGAGACTTCTTTGCTGTCTTAACTTTTCTGATTGAGGGTAAAACTTAGCTGGAGTGAATATTAAAGAACACCTTTCCACTAAGTTCCCTGCATCAAAGACAGAACTTGGTGTTATTTGTGCAAGAGCCTGCAGGCTTTTTGTTATTTTATTTATTGGGTTTGTTTTCAATGAAACTCCCTTTATACACATAGATTATTATTGAAGAGGCATTTTTCCATTATTATTAAAGTCCAGATGAAATGAAAAATGCCTTTTTAACCCTTTTAGATCACCTTCCCAGTCATATTGTGCACCTATTTAACAATATATGCAATTTTCTTTTACAAAAAATCAATTTCTTTTGGGGGTTTGAACTGTTGTTCAGCCAAAACAACCCTCTGAGCAATATATGTATTTCGACATCGCCTCTATGCTTTAGCTCTGATATAGACCACAGGTTTTATTGGCTACATTTAGCCCCGGTTTTAGACCACATTTTAAAAACATCATTACATATTTTCAAAATGCATAAAGGGAAATGAATGTGTAAATATTTAACATAAGACCTTAATGTAAACTAAATGTCTACAGACAAATAGATGTATATGTATTTCTGGTTTACTGAATTATATGTTTGTGTTCCAGACCACAGTCTGCTGGTTCCTCCTCACCTCCAGGAGCTGTATGAGATGTACATGAGGGAGCTGGATGAGAGGAAACTGGACAGAGCCATGGCCCTGGATAAAGTGACCACCAGACACACCATCAAGGTAGCTCCTGCATGACGAATAACAATTAGAGACTAGATTATACAAAAATATGAATAAGGTTTCTAGATGAATACTAATACTGATAATTCATAATCATTTCCAGGAGGGCTCTCTACCCAAGATCACTCTGCCCGGTCATGGTCGTGACAACATGCAGGACATGGACTCAGACCAGGAGAGCGTACGCAACATGTGCTCCGATAACCGACGAGGCCAAGCCAAAATCCGTAGACACACTCTGCCCCCCATCCTGCATGAGCCTGAGCTGTAAGAGGACCTCTTCTTCATATGTTTCCCATTTAGAATCTATAATTGCATTTAGTGACATCACAAAACCTCAAGTTCATCTCTCAGTATTGTTCTCTCTCTTTGCCCGTGTCAGCGACAACAACAGGGTTTTTAAGAGCAGCCCTCACGCCAGGCAGCTGAAAAACTCTGCTGTCGTGACCCCGCCTCCCATCCACATAAATGGGAGAGGCAACAGAGAGGTGAGGACAATTCTAACAAGCAGCATTCACTCCATTTCAATAGCGATCCCTGAGAGCTGCCTCATGCTGTGGATTCATACAGTCTAGTCTGGTGCTGCTTTTCGCTTCAAGCTATATGGGTTCCTGTTTGAATTAAAGTCACACAGAGGGTTCACTCTGGTAGAACATTTTCATTTTCAACCCACGCGCCTTCACAAAAGAAACTCCAACATAAGTTTAAATATCTAATTTTTCTCTTTATGCAAATGTGTCAGGAGTGTGACTCATAGAATGAGATGAAGTAAGAAGAGTTATGAGAATCCAAACGCCCTATTCAAAGTGAAAAAATTCATTGTCGAGAGGCACGGAATTGATTCAGATGGCACTCAGTCTGACCTCGTCTGAAAGCAAAGGACTGCAGTGAATGTCTGATCATAATGTGGCGCTCTGCACCTCCGTGTTTGCAGCTGCAGCCGCTGGCTCCTGAGAGCTCTCTGAGCTACAGCCATCTCAGCCACAGCGTCAGCAGCCACCTGGACTCCTCACCCGAGAGCAGCGAGGCCGGGGCCGATATCCCTCTGTCACAAATTGGTAAGATGTTCACACGGGTACATTCAACTTAAACAATTGATCGATTAACAAAATTGTTGATTTAATTTCTTCCGAATAGCTAATAATCTTTCAGCACTAACAAATGTTTAGCTGTTAAAGCATTATGAGTAATTCTCTTTCTTGCTGTTCTAGCCCAAGTGGGTAAAGAAAGTGACTAAAGTAAAATAACAAACATGTCCTTGTGTCTCCGCAGAGCGGCAGCAGATCCTAAAGGGGGTCCAGAACATCGTGGTAAAAGCAGCCCGTCGGCGCTCCAAAGCCCTGGAGGTGGACGTCCTGCGGTTACCCCCTCCCCCGTCTCCCCTGGACCCCAAGAAGCAGAAGAGCAGCCTCTCTCTGAGTGAGGCGCCCCCTAGAGGTTTGCCAATGCGGCGCGGCAGGCAGCCCAGCCCTGAGCTCAGACACGCCACCTCGGACGACAACCTGTCCAGCAGCACGGGCGAGGGGCCCGGCCTCCAAGTGACCTGGACACGCCCACGCAACCGCCAGATCGCCACCAAAAACCAAACGCCCCGCGAAGTGGACTTTGAGGCTCGCCGCAAGAAGAGGCGCTCACGCTCTTTCGAGGTCACCGGTCAGGCAGTGAGTATTCTCCAAATTCTGCGTGTACATTAATATTATTGTCACATTTCGGAGTTTGTCCTCAGGAGACACTGATGTTTACATGAAATATTCTCACACAAAGCAGCAAGTGTTTTTTGGCCATTTAGAGGAAGAAAGGTTTGCGTGATGTAATCTCTTCCTCCTCTCGCTTGCAGCTGCCTCAAACCAAGACGACCACAGCTCAGAGGTTCCGTCCTCTGGACAGCACATCAGACCATCATCTCTACAACAACGCTCAGCCCCAGGCTCCTCTGCTCCGCCCCCAGTACAGAGGGGTCCCTCCTCTCGCCAAAATCAGGGCGCCGCACAACATCCAGCAAACAGGTGAACCGCTGTCACTACCAATGTTAGTAGACTGAGCTCCTCTGTAGCGACCTTTTTTATTGAGCTTTGTTTTGCTATGTCTTCCTACAGGCTCTAATGCAGACTCCTACACAGGCCACATGAATAACCTGAAGCGAGGACCCCAGCTGCGGCAGCCTCAGCCCCTCCTCTACATCACCACCACGGGCACCGGGGGCCAGCGCACACGCAGACACTGACTGAGCAACCACCCGAAATTTATCCTCAACACCAGCACTAACACCAGCTGAGCCTGGCGGGGAACCCAACGCACCCCCCAGCCCAACAGTTAACCCCTCAGTGACTGACATCAGGCCAGACTGTGTGAGGCAGTACGACACCGAGCGACGGCGCTAACAGGCTCTGACACCTACAGACGCCAAAGATTGCTAGACGTACGGTGCGTGTTCTGTTCTGTCACATGTTTCCACTTTGCTGTCGTGCTGAATTGTGTGTTATCCTCAAGTCAGGATGATGTCAAGCTCACTATGAATGCAACACTGTACTAATGTCTGTGCACTATGAGTATATACGGTTTGGTCATGTTCAGTGCTTGTTATGAAGCTAATGGGGGATGTTTATGAGGCTCAACCTCATCGTAATGATGGGAATGACTGGTTTTATTAGACGAAGCATACAAAAGCTGAGAGGATATTAAACTAACGGCAATGTAAAAAGTGTATAATGAGAAATGGCCTACTGTCAAACTGTTTCAGCATCAGATTTTTTCTTGTAGTGAGGTTGTTTCAATTAAATGACACACTAATATTTGATCATCTTGATTGTTGTGCACTTCTGGATTGAAACTCAATGTTTTATTCTCACACGGCCCGGGTCTATGCCTTTTCTTACCCAAATGTGACCGTTTAATGTCATGTCTGTTTGTGTAGACGTGTAGTACCGCGAGTTGCTTTTTCCAGATTAGTTGGCTGTTATTTTTACTGAGTTATTTAACTGTTGCCTTTTCTTTTATGTTGTTGTCAGCGACATTTGTTTTCATAATTACTACTTTCTATGCTTTATTTTGTAAATTTTTTTATTTGTACCCAAATAAATTCAAATGAGATAAAGTGAAAAATTGCTTCTTTTTTTTCCCGGTGCAAACAAACAAATCACTGGCTGCAATAAAAGGCAGCTGACTTTTATTGCAGTGAATTGTGTGTTTTCAGGAACGAGAGAAAAAGAGAGTGTCGGTTCATAATGTTATTTTTGTCACATAACACATCTGTGCAAATTAAGGACAATCTGTTACCATGACATTTCTGTAATTTCCACTTCAATTCAATTTATTTTTATATATCGTCCAATCATAACAGAAGTTATATCAAGACACTTTTCATATAGAGCCGGTCTAGACCGTACTCTATAATTTAGAGACCCAACAAGAGATTCTCCATGAGCATGCAAGAAAAAACTTAATGAAGACATTAATGAGTGCATCAAATGCTTACACCAAAGTGTTTAGAACAGTTTGGGACTTGTAAGACTTAAATATTGTATAATGTCATGGAAATTTTGTGCAAGACTAATAGGATGCTTTCCACTGATTGGATGTGTAATATTCTAAAATGTCCACTACTTAGATGGTGAACAGTGGTCACATGTGGGCAGAAGACAATTACTCTATGCAGCATCCAAGCTACAGTACGCCATCTGATGGACTGTCTCCCTAGTGACAACACATATGTCTTTCTTAAAAGAGAAACTTGAGTAGTTAACTTTGCTTGATTCAACATTTAGAATTCAAGTTTGGGGTCTGATATTGGAGGTTGCATTTATTATTTATCATAAGCAGCAACTCTCTGTCTGTGCTATTTTATTTCCTATAATTAGACTTTACCCTGGGACAGTGGTTCCCAAACTTTTTCACGTCAAGGACCAATAGATTGACACAAATTAGACCCCCATTTGATAAGATTTTGTCCCAGCGTTCTTCATCTGATAGATAGATTTTTGCTTTTAGATGTTTTATTACAAAAAGTGTATGAAACCTGTGATCAAAATGGTCATACATTCTGTCATTGTGTTATTTATGGATGGAATTATAGTGAAAATAAATTATCCCTGGAACCCCCTTAAGAACCTCACTTTGAAAAACATTGCCCTAGGACTATTATGTGCACTATTCAGAAAAAACAGATCAGGATAAATATGATAAAGTGTTGTTGGAAAAAAGCTGGCGTGTTATTCTGTCTCCTGGTTGAAGGGTGATTTGTTTTGGTAGCAAAACCATCATTTCAGAGATGAAAAACTGCTCTGTGACCATAAACCTTTCTGCAATACACATCGAAAGCTCTGATTCATTATTTAGTTTTAAAACTCACTGACATGACTAATCAGTGCTCCGAGGAATGATTAGTCATGATCTGGCAAGGGCATCCACCCCTGCCCAAATAATAATAATCACAGATGCTTGTATGAATTTGATGAGTAAAAAGTCTATTTTTGTTCCAGATATGAGCGAGTTAGCAATCATCCAGATAACCCAGTAAAATGATCTGCTTCTTGCAGACTCTTTGCACCAATTGTCTAAATCAGAATCACATTGATCCCCGGAGGGACATTACACTTGCTCTTACATAAACATAAAGAAATAGATAGATAGATAGATAGATAGATAGATAGATAGATAGATAGATAGATAGTAACTTTATTGATCCCGAGGGGAAATTCAAGTTTGCAGCATCACAGTTCCATAGTGCAAAACATGTTAGTAAAAAGGCAGTAAAAAAGTTAGTGCAAATTACAAAGTACAAAAAAATATACCAGATATAAAAAAAAATACAAGATGAAGAAAACTGTTAAAACTGAATATAGTGCAGGGTAACAGCTGTGATACAGGACTATTAAAAAAGTAAATATAGTGCAGAAGAGACTGTTAAAAGTGAGTATAGTGCATGAAATGTAAGAAAATAGAAATACAGGAGTATGTAACATGTACATTATGTACATAATGCTACAGTATATAACACAATATATGATGAGAAATATAAATAATGATAAAAATAAGAATAAGAGATGAGAATATAAAAAATATGAACGAATATGTGCATTAAGACACAATATACACATAACCACAGTGCAAATACAAAAAGCTCAGCCTAAAACAAGCTCACTTTCTTGCACTTGTATACTTTTTACTTTATTATTATTGAATTATTATAATTTATAACAAGTTTGTGAGATAAAAACAGATGTAAACAAAAGAATAAAATACAAGATTTTCATCCCATTGTATCTGGATGAGACTAAACCGGAAGTTCCGCCTCCTCTAATCTACTGACAGCATTCTTATCCAATCAGGAATCACTTGCTGTGTGATTGACACGTCCCTCGACCAATGAGCGTTGAGATTCCGGCTCTCCGGCGGTAGTGCACGTACAGCTGATTTGCAACCCGCCGAAGATGCAGCAGAGAAGGAGGAAAAATGTCGCTGGCTCGTACTCGGACCGTTCTAGGATCAGTGTCGTTTTAGGAAGAATCAAACGGGAACTCGGTGAGTGGGACAGCCGGCACTAGTTGCATCAAAGGGTAGCGGTTCAATCCGGTCTGTCCCGGTCCAGAACCGCCACCTTTAGCTCCAGTTTTACCCGGTTTTAGTTCAACATCTCCGGCCTAAAAGAACCACTAACGGCCGCGCCTGGCAGCCATGATGGATGTTAGTGTTATGAATAATGATAAATGTAGTGTTGTTGGTGTAATTTATGTCGTTATTTGGAGCTTAAAAGTCAGCGTTTTTTCTCTACAAGTCAAAAAATACCACTGTGATAATAAAATGTTTCTAAAATGAGGGAAAAGCTTGTCGTTAGTGTTATTTTCTAAAGTTGTTAATTTTACACATCAGAGCTGCTGCTGCTTCTGAGCGAGGGAAAAAATAAATCTGAGATTATGAGAATAAAGTCATAATATTACGAGAATAAAATCATAATATTACGAGAATAAAGTCATAATATTATGAGAATAAAATCATAATATTACGAGAATAAAATCATAATATTACGAGAATAAAGTCATAATATTGTAAGGTAGTAATTTTACGTGTTATTTATTTTTTTTCTCGTAAAGTTATGACTTTATTCTCGTAATATTACAACTTTTTTTTCTCATAAAGTTATGACTTTATTCTCGTAATATTATATATATATATATAGATAAGATATGCCTTTATTATTCCCACAGTGGGGAAATTTGCATTTACTTAATATATACTGTAAGTAATCTTATATACTTAATGTGCTTAAAATATACTGGATTTCCCTTGGTGTATTGCTATACAATAACCATGTTGTTAATCACAATGATTGCTCCATGATTTTATTATCAAATTCTCAAGCAATTTAACTGAAATACCATCACCTCATAGCTTGTTTTTTATTGTTTGAAATTATTAAGTATAGGTGGTATAGTATATAAAATGTAAATGTGTAACAAACTTCAGCTCTCTGGAGAGATTAGTTGCAATGACGTCAGTTGTTGCAGTGAACCTCATGTCAGTCATGTGGCTGTGTACTGTCAATAAAGGGGATTTGCACCATATAAACACAGATTTCACCTAACTATCCAAAGACACACAATGAAGGATGAATACATTTTATCCTCCTGAATATTCCAAACCAAAACAAGTCATTATATTTCAGGTTTTCCAAATAATTATTATCAAAGTTTCTAATAAGCTGAGTTTGGTTTTCCCATAGGCTAAATGTTGGCATTTAGTAATATGACTTTCAAATTATTTTAAATGTATAGGAGGTCAGTCACAAAGCAAACTTATCCATTGGTACTAACCATTATTTTTCTTTTTTTCTTTCAGAATGAAACCTCTGCTGCGGTGTTGCTATGAGAGATAATAAGCTCCATGAAACAAAGAAAGTGAAATGCTCTAACAGTTTTAATGTGGGAGGTTTTACCTTGACAAGAGAGAGAGAGTCGGCTTACGCTCCCCTTTTGTCAGGTCAGCTGTAACCATAACCATTTAAGAACAGAGGAGTGTACTGTAACACTACATGGGCCTCTAAGGTAACCTGATCTGATAATTAAAGCCTCTGGAGCCTCAAGGTAACGTTTCAGTGAAGACATGGACCCGTCGACCAGGATGGTGGGTCTGGATGCTCAGGGGAACATGGTTTTCACCGTAGTTAAACCAGTAATGGGCATGTTTCAGGTGTCTTCGGACCAAACGGGTAATGTTGCACAAGGCGGCATGGGGCTTCAGGGTTTACCTGAAAACACCTTGATCCTCCCTCAAGTTCAAGGCCAGGTTCCACTGGACCATAACCAGATGGAGATGCACGCCATGCAGCCTCATATTCAGATGCCCCAGATGCAGGTTTCTGCCCCAGTCCAGCCTGAGGTTGAGGTCCAGATTCAAGACTCGCCACCAAACTCAAGCACAAATTCAGAGTCGGTTACTCACATGCCTTTTGCAGAGGTGTCGTCACTCCTGGATCCCAACATGAAAGGATCTAAAGCGCGTAAGTGGCCACTCGTTTGAAGAAAACACCAGTTATTTAGCTCAATAGCAAATGTATAATTTGAGTGAGTGTGTAAGATTTCGGGGGATCTATTTGCAGAAATGTAAAAGTATGTTTTCTTTAGTGTATAATAACCTGATAATAAGAATCGTTGTGTTTTCGTTAGCTTAGAATGAGCCGTTTATATCTACATAGGGAACTTCATGGAGCCGGCCGCCATGTTTCTACAGTAGCCCAGAATGGCTTGGGCTGTAGTCGATAACGTTACTCGCTGCAGTCACCGCTGCTCTCTCTCTCTTGCTTCACCACTCACTTCCCACTGGCTCTGCTCCAGATGACCTACGCCAGTGGTTCCCAACCTGGGATCCCGGCCCTCCTTAGGGGGGTGCCAAAGATAAGTCCAGGATTTGTCTAGGTAGTCAATTAAATTTGCTCATGTATAACTAAAATCATAATAACACACTTATTGGATAATTTATACAAAAATCTGTTTATAAAACTATTTAAAAATATTGTTTTTTTTGCTACTTAGTAGCTAAATCTAACTCAATTTCTGCTTCAATCCATATTTGTTGCCGTTTAGCCTTTCAAAAACAACATTTTCACAGCTTTTCTTAGATACAAGTAGGGGAAGCTTCAAGGAAAATAGGTTGGGAACCACTGAACTACGCTACTCTTACAACACTGGCTCTAGAGTGGGCCATTCGCATTTTCATGCTTGGCACACACACTGCTCCTTTAAGTAATTTACAACTTTTTGTCACTTTTAATTATTTAAAGTTAAACCTTAATATATATGATAAGGGATTCGGATTTGAGAAGCAAATTTGATATTCAGATTTAATAAAATGCTATTTGTTAGGAATAATCTGTTACATTCCTTGCTGAGAAAACTCTTTTTTTTTTTTTAATCTTATTTTAGGAAAGTATCTCATCTCGTATGATGAAATCAAACGGCGGCTGCAGGCCCCGGAGAAGATGTCCCTGCGCTCTTTGGCAGCCTACACTCGCGTCAGCAGAGGCCCGGCCAGCAAGAAAACGCTCCTGGAGTCACTGAACGTACTCGGCCTCACGCCAAGCACAACTACCTCCGTATCCTCCTCTTTTTCCAAACTCACTGAAGGTGACAGATGTGTGTTAGTGTGGACGGATGTTTAAATTTGATGCCTAGAAGACTCTAAGAACTAAACTGTGTTTTAATTTGTGTGTGTTTAGGCGACACCAGAGCTTTGTGTGACGATATGAAGGACTTTTCCCATGACTACATCGACTACAACAACATGGCCAAACAGCTCATCCCCAAGACCAACACAGTTCAACACTGGTCCAAAATGATTGAAACTAAGTACGTACTGTATGTCCTCGTTGTAATTGTATTTTACTTGGATAAACAGAGTAATAACTCTTTCTTTTTCTGTCAGGAACCACCTGGAGGATATGAGGAAGTGTTTCAAAGACCCGGTCAACAGCGGAGCGTTTGACAACGTGACTCACGGTCTGGGTCTGGGAATGCTGGACGTTGCGCTGGACATGATCGTTATGGTGATTGAACAGCAGATCCGGATCCTGTCCGGCGCAGCGGCGTCGGACCCAGCTGACTCCGGTCCGCCAATGCGGCGTATCCGCAGGCGCCACCGCAAAACCCGCCCGACCGACAACGAGAACCCTCAAAAGGTGTGCGGAGGGGTCAAAGAGCAAGGGAAGACCATTTTAAAAGGCAAAGGGCGAGGCCGAGCCAGGAAGAAGACGAGGCAGGAAACGGGAGCTGCTGTTCCTATGGAAACCCAGGCGGAGCAGTGCAAGCCAGATGACGTGGAGAGTAATGTCCTTACGCTGGTTTCTGTTGGATATGAGACTGTTTCCAGTGGACTCAATGCAGCCGGAACTGTTTGACAACCGGTCACATGAAGAACCGATCATAGGCCCGTTCAAAGGGAAACTGTACGAGATGAACTCCTGTGAAGGAGGTCAGAGTCGTGGTGAGCTCAGCATCAATCATGTAATGACTCCTCTCTAAGTCCAACTTAAAGGAATAGTTGGACATTTTGGGAAATACACTTATTAGCTTTGTTGCCGAGAGTTAGATGAGAAGATCGATACCACTCTCACGTCCGTGCTGTAAATATGTAGCTGGAGCCAGCAGGTGGTTAACTTAGCTTAGCGTAAAGACTGGAAACGGGGAAACAGGTTGCCTGGCTCTGTCCAAAGAGGAGGGGTTATGTGCCGGACTATTTCTTGGCCGTAAAACGATGAATTGTCGTTTTTACACTTTGGCTTTTGTACAGATTTAAGAAACAAGAAATAACATGTTCATTAGCGGATCACGGGATGCAGACTGTGGGTATAAGTCTGCCATTGGCCACCTATTTTCAGCCGGCATAGACCAGACCGGCATCGCGTTATCGCCATGGCCACGCCCCCTTTTGGGGGGATAGAAAACAGAAGATCCCATAAAAGTCAATGCTGTTTGGATTGTAATTTTGACAAGTTCGTATGCATTTATTTCTTGTTAATCAAACAACTGTTTTATTCACATGTCTAATAATTATTTTGCCACCTTGCCTGAACCTGATACCTCATGATACCTTAACAATACATATTTGATTGAATCACGTT
>CAKAKR010061426.1:62303-74229 GCA_916700685.1 Adelosebastes latens | reverse complement strand
CAGTACTGTTATTGTATATTAATTATATATATTATTATATATTATATTATATTATTATAGTACTGGGTTTTGTGCAATAGTTGAAGGCTATAAATGTATCCAAACTTGAAAACCTTAAAAATTAATGCTTTAATGATATTTTTATAATGAGTTTGTACATAATTTGTGCACACAGATACTCATGCATGAATTTGTATGACATACCACAGTATGCTTGGAAAAAGATCTGTTATATTTGACATTGTTTATATATATTTTATGCAATAAAGTTGTTTATGTTCTGTTAATTCATGCACACAAATGATTGATTTTTAGGGTAAAAATAAATGTGTTTTCTTACATACTGACAAAAACATACACTCAATTAACACATTACTATTTCCTGCACAGTTGGAGATCACAATTTACCAATTTGTGTTGGTAAAAAAAAAACTCCACCACCCTCATATGTACTGAATGAATGTGGAATAATTAACATCCTTTTTGCATTGTGTTGTTTCCTTTATTTTGTCATTTATTCAGGATTCCCTACATCATAACTCTAGGGACGCTGCGTCAACATGAGCCTCAGAAGACGACAAGCTGAGAGGCCACATATGACATGACTGATCTCTCAATGATCCGATTCAAATCAGTTTTTGGCTCTAGGGAAAATTAAGTTGTGATTACGCAGTCTAGCCGGCTAGGACACGGGCTAGTGACCCTCGTCTCACATTTAATTTATAAAATGTGACTTTCCTCACCCAACAGGATGGTGAAGATCTGTGTAAAACAGCCATGAGTCAGACATTCCTCAACAAGAACAGCAGCTAACAAACATGCAAATAATGTCCTCAATTGTCTCTTTCTATTTCTCTCTTACACACTGTGTTTGACTTAAACACTGAACAAAAATATAAATGCAACACTTCTATTTTTGCTCCCATTTTTCACGAGTTGATATAAAAGATCTAAGACTATTTCTATGCACACAAAAGAGTTATGTCATATTATTTTGTTCACAAAATTTGTTTAAATCTGTGAATGTGAGCACTTCTCCTTTGCCAAGATCATCCATCCACCTGACAGGTGTGGTATATCAAGATGCTGATTAAACAGCATGATTGTTACACAGGTGTGCTTAACACTGGTCACTACAAAAGGCCGTTTTATCTCACAACACAATGCCACAGATGCAAGTATTGAGGGAGGGTGCCGCATGGCGTCTGGCACTTAGGACAAAGAACGTATACCGCCAAGAAGGGAAAGTCAATTATTTGTTCCATTGCAACATCAGCGCCCAGCAGCAGAGCTACGCTTCCGCAATCTTGGCATTTCATTGTTACATTCTACTGAAATGGAACTGTGTTGAACGCTAAATTATTATAAATATAATAAGCATTTTCAGTCCAAAATGGCGGCAGCGGCTGTTGTCAAAAAACACCTTCTATACTCTTTGCTTTGGATGAATCCATGTGACCAAAATCCATAGTTCAGAGAGCCTAATACATCTCTTTTTTAACATAAAACTGCACATTTTAGTGGTCTTTTACTGTGACCAGCCCAAGGTACACCTGTGTAATCATGCTGTTTAATCAGCATCTTGATATGCCACACCTGACACCTAATGCCGCACATGTGTTTTGCCTGCAGGAATGTCCACCAGAGCTGTTTCCCATGAATTGAAATGTTCATTTCACTACCATAAACCACCTCCGATGCCTTTTCAGAGTATTTGGCGGTAAATCCAACCGGCCTCACAACTGCAGACCACGTGTAACAGCATATCTGTAACCCTAAATGTGAAATCCATAGTTCAGAGTGCCTAAGAAATGTATTTTTTCAAGATAAAAATACACATTTTAGAGTGGTCTTTTATTGTGACCAGCCCAAGGCACACCTGTGTAATCATGCTGTTTAATCAGCACCTTTTATTTCAACCTGTGACAACCAAAGTGTTTTGTTCAGTGTATATGTGGCCATGTGCAGCCTCTCTGAACCAACTTGATTACTGAGTTTAACACTAGATGGCATGCATGCACTTTGTAGAAACCTTTGTAGTCTTTGCACAGTGCAATAAAAGAAATGGAACACCAGTTAGTGACTTTGCACACATACATTCACACATGAACTGAATGTAATAATGACAAGCTGCCTGACTGCTCATCTCAGTGGATATTCTCAGATATTTACATAGATTTAATTGGTTTGCTTTCCCCTGCTGCTCTGAAAGTGGCTTGTGATAGTGTCTAAGTTAAATTGAGCGTTTGCCCTTTGACTGTAAATCTGTTAAATAAGAATGCCAACACGAAGATAAGACACGAGTGTATCCCCCCTTCTCACTCTTTCTCCCATTTCTCTTCCTCTAATTACCGCTCTTATTGGTTCCATCCCGCTCCGGGCGTCCAGACGCAGGGGCACGTCCTCCAATCAATCCTAACTTTATTACTCTGGGAGCCACTTAAATATTTGATGTGATAGAGATGAGGCGTTGGAATTATTTACAGGTAGACAAGAGGCACCTATTTCTTGACTCACTTGATCGGGCGGAAAATTGGTTCACTGTGCACTTGTTAAAGTGGAACACAAACATATTT
The DNA here is from genome assembly GCA_916700685.1 of Adelosebastes latens. Lineage (NCBI taxonomy): Eukaryota > Metazoa > Chordata > Actinopteri > Perciformes > Sebastidae > Adelosebastes > Adelosebastes latens. The sequence goes on along the minus strand of CAKAKR010061426.1, from coordinate 71,653 downwards.
TCATAAGAAAACAGCATTATAGACGGACTAACAGGCATCCGTATTCTCATTATAGGAGATAATTAGTGCATTAGTGCCTGTGTAAATCAGAACAAAAATGTTTTATAAGAAAATAACATATTTTCTGGCAAGGAACTGCTGGGCCATTACATTTCCAGTCACAGCTCTGAGCATCTGATTTCCCCAAAAATATACATCTGTCAATCTGTGAAAAACCCAGAAGGTCGTTTAACAACACTGTCCGCTATTCTGAAGGTATTTCCAGGATCCTCAAAACTCTTCTAACCATCTGGCTGGAAAAAATATTCTGTCTGTTGCATGATACAAAAGATTTAAGGACCATTAAAACCCATAAAATACAGTTTTCACCTGCCAAAAAGTGATTGCAGCTCCTACCTTGTGACTGAAAGGTTTTTTCTGACTCAGAATGGTTTGATATCATTCACGAGGATTATATTTGACAGATTATAGCCCACTCAGTCCTTTTAACCTACTGAAATTCCTTTAAAAGACCATTACAACACATAGTTTTCACCTGCCAAAAACTTATTGCAGCTCCTACCTTGTGACTGGAAGATTTTTTAGGTCTCAGAATGGTTTTATTTCATTCATGAGGATTATATCTGACAGATTATAGCTGACTCAGTCCTTTTTACCTGCTGAAATTCCTTTAAAGGACCATTACAACCCAAAAAGTACAGTTTTCACCTGCCAAAAACTGATTGCAGCTCCTACCTTGTGACTGAAAGGTTTTTTCTGTCTCAGAATGGTTTGATTTCATTCATGAGGATTATATCTGACAGATTATAGCCAACTCAGTCCTTTTTACCTGCTGAAATTCCTTTAAAAGACCATTACAACACATAGTTTTCACCTGCCAAAAACTTATTGCAGCTCCTACCTTGTGACTGAAATGTTTTTTTTTTTCCTCAGAATGGTTTTATTTCATTCATGAGGATTATATCTGACAGATTATAGCCCACTCAGTACTTTTTACCTGCTGAAATTCCTTTAAAGGACCATTACAACCCATAACGTACAGTTTTCACCTGCCAAAAACTGATTGCAGCTCCTACCTTGTTACTGAAATGTTTTTCTATCTCAGAATGGTTTTATTTCATTCATGAGGATTATATCTGACAGATTATAGTCCACTTAGTCATTTTTACCTGCTGAAATTCCTTTAATGGTCTCATATTAACTTAATATTTAACACTTTGGATGTCGATATGGAATATAAATACTGAAAGTTACCATATTTTGTTGCCTCACTGCTGTGAAGAAGATACTTTTTTTGCAGCTGTTGCTTCAGTCTTTTCACAAACACATGATACGTCAGACACGTGAAGTGTTTAATCAATAGCTCCACTTCCACTCTGTAATAGGAGGCGCAGGAAGCATGCATATATTACTTTTAATATAAGACTCATTAATGATGCATGACGAACTTTGCATTATATGCCCTCAGATAACCAGATAACGTAGCTGAAGACTGTTTTATTGCTTGTCTTTGAATGAGTCATTTAAACTTTAATCCTCTTGTTGGTTTCTGCAGAAACGACTGCATGTAATTGCATTAGGATTTCATGGCGCTGAGATTCTAATTACTTGCTTTCGTCATTTCTCTGTTGTGGCCTCAAGTTATTCATAGCCTGCGTAGCATCCTGCAGCGATAGACAACAATGATCCACCTTGTTGACTCACAACACAAACAACCCACAAGATAGAATGGCAAACACAGACACACTGATTATTATTATGCCATAATTCAACACACAGACAGACAAACATGGACACAAACCAGCAAACACACACAAACAAACAGAGCATGCAGGAAGGCTTTCATTTGCAATCACTTTGATAGATCCTTCCTGAGGGGGTTTGCCTCTTGTCTTTAAAAACAACATGTTTGATTGTCAAGCAGACAAGATGATGGACCCCTGATTCTCCGCCTCCCTGACACCACGCCGCCTTTGCAGCCGGCCAAATTCCCACTTATGGACCTCTGTGGCAGGTCGATGGCAACTCTCATCAGCAGAGACTTCAGGATTAGCATTAACCAATCGATGCCTCTTGTCAAGTGCAAGTGACTTTTCGGACAGATCTACTCGGCTGTATTGTGTGCCGTTCTTACTGTGGATGACTGGAGCTTGTGAGGAGAGTTCAAACCTAAACAGGGGGGAAAGGGACATCAGCATCCTGTCTCGTGAGTCCATTAAGAAAGACACTTCAAGAACAATACACAGTCTTTAATGTCACATATTTTCACAGAACTGACGCAAGTAACGGTTAGATGGGTTGATATAAACACCGCTCATTTCATTCAATTAGGCTGCCTAGTGCTGACAGATTTTTAAACAACAGTGACAAAACTTTTATTTCAAGAACCACACAACACTGGCAAATACATGAAAGAAAAACTGAATTTTATCAAAAATTATTATTTTTTTCCAGAGGCAAAACTATATTTTCATGTATGTTGGCCGACTAACATCATTGTAAAAAAGTAAAGAAATGAAATACATCATCCTAGTATGATTGAAAGTGTATAAAAAAAATGTATAAAGAAAATAAAACATAAATAAATACGTTTGGGGAAATAAATAAGGGGTGAAATGCAAATGGAAAATTGTGCAGAAATAAGAAGAAAATAAATGCATAAATGAATACATACACTTAAAAAAATAAAAATAAATGCATAAATAAAAAATAAATGCAAAACTAAATAATAATAATAATATTCATAATAATATTCATAATAATATTATGAATAATACAAATAATAATAATAATAATTATAATAATAAAAAAAAAAGTTTAATGAAATCTTAAATAATGAGGAAAAAAATGAAACACCAAAGCATGGATGGATCCTAGTATGGCAGATATTATATATGGTGGAAATTTAATGAAAACAAAAATTAAAGTGAGATGTACTGAAGTCTGGATTATTTTGTGATGAAGCATCAGAATTTAATTTATTGTCCCCACTTTCCCTCAACCTTCCTCAGCGCATTATGATACTGATTTCTGACTGACAATACTTTGACATTTGACAGAGAACCAGCATGAATAATATACGTGGAAACCTGTCGCCATCAGCTGTGATTTATATATACACAGTAGGTGAGTTTTTCCAAGCAAGATGTCAAAAAACAAATGTATTTTACATTCTGCCTTTCAGTGAAGTTCTGTTATTTCCTCCTCCTCCTCCTACCTGTTTTCCCGCCAGTTGTGATTGTCTGCCCCGCCCTGATTAGTTTCACCTGTCCATCGTTAGCCCTGCAGTCACCAGACCTCCTGCTCACCTGGCCCCACTTCCCCATTAGTCACTCAGCCCGGTTCCTTTGTTCTTTGTCATCTCATTCGTTGAATCATTTGTTTGTAGTTTTGCTGCCTGCATATCCAAAAACCTGTTGATATCCAAGTCTTTCATAATGTTTAAAAGTAGGTTTTTCTTTTGGGCATGCATCTCTGCAAACTGTGATTAATGTAATGTCATTTGTAGAGGCGTGATTTCTTTTAATTCAACACATATTTATAAAAACAGGTGAACTCAATATATTTCCTGAGCAGCAACAACACTGAGCCAAAGTGATGAATCAACTTGAAAAGATAAAAAAACTTATTTTTATTCTTTTACCTCAGTCAGTCAAGGCTGGAGTGTTGCCTTGTTATCGGCACTAAAGCAAGATGAAGAACCGCAACCGCTGTCAAGTAGCCTTGTGTTTTACCTGAAAATAATGACAGTGTAGCCTTGGCCATCATAAATAACGTTACACTGAAATGACAAATTGTCAGTGAAGCCACAATAAAAGCACAATAGGATCAGAGGTGGTGCTTTTTTTCTGCATGACAAACAACAAAATTACTTTTTGTTCTGCTGCTAAACTCTGCTGTACCTTCACTGGAAATATCTCTCTGACTATGTTTACATGCACACTAATATTCCACTATGATTCAGAATTTGATCCGGGTCATGTAAACAGCATATTCTGTTTGGATAAATTAGGCCTTATTCCGGATGAAGCATTTTCCGATTAAGACATGTGGGATATGCTGATATTATTCATCTCAATTGGGGTTTTTACGTCAGTGTGTGACACACGACCTCTTGCCTGTTTACGTCCAGCTCTGTGCGTTGTACACAGACCAACTAGCCGACAGTTTGCAGAGATGAATGCCCAAAAGAAAAGTTTCAGGTCAGAAGGAGAAACACATCTACTTTTAAACATTATGATAGACGTGGATATCAACAGGTTTTTGGATATGCGCAAATATCGCAACGCCGACCTTTTCAAGAAGGTGGTTGAAGGAATGAAAGAGGGAGGCTGTGATCACACGGTCGAACCAGGTGGCTACCTCAGGCTCTGAGAAGTGAGGCCAATGAGGAAGTGCCTTAAACTTGCATTCTTTCTAATAGCCAGCAGGGGGCGACTCCTCTGGTTGCAAAAAGAAGTCTGATTGTATAGAAGTCTATTTGAAAATGAGCCTACTTCTCTCTTGATTTATTACATCAGTAAACATTGTAAACATGAGTTTATGGTCTCAATCACTAGTTTCAAGTCTTCTTCAATACAGCATGATGTTCATTTAGTAAATTATGGTCCAATTTAGAGTCAAATAGACCATAAAGCAGGGTATGCTTTAGGGCGTGGCTACCTTGTGATTGACAGGTCTCTACCACGGCGTTGTCCGGTCTGGAAGTTGTCTGAGTTTTCGTTTTACAACATCAACCCTTTCACAGTGTGTTTTCAGTTCATGAAAGTTATTTTTGGTCACCTGAAAATGTCTTATTCAGTGTTTGGTTGTACGTAGCTCCACCCTCTCGTGTCACTTCTGGTTGCAAAAGAAAAACAAGATGGCGACGGCCAAAATGCTGAACCTGAGGCTTCAAAATGTCACGGTGACTACGTCCACTTCTTAAACCAATGGGTGACGTCACGGTGATCACGTCCATTAGCCATGTAAACATCTTAGTCTATTGTTAATAGAATAATGGCAAAAACTGGAATATTTTCTGCATTTAAACGTAGTCAATGTGATTTCACATTGCTTACATACTAATAACACAAGGGAAATGGCACAAGATAGCTATTTATTTTCAGAGTTACAGTATTTTACAGTGGATTCTTCCTTTTTACTCCAGCACGTGGAGCCCAGCTCAGATGCCAACAATTTCAATCAGTAGAACACTAATCTGATAATGTTCAGGGAAATAAAACGCCACCTCTTGTAATGCCAACAGTGAAACAAATCAATTGAAATTGCATCCAGCCTCACACGCACACACACACACCTGTAGCTGCCCCGTCACGGTATGCCGCTGTACCAGGTTATGACAAGCAGATGTTAAACTCAACACCAAAGAGCCCGCCGCGTCCCAGACAGCTTATTTTTACCCAGGGATGTCAGAGAGCTGAATGGTCGGTTCAAACGGTGGCTCCTTCACTTCTATTTCTGTACCGACATCACAAGCAAACACGGCACAGATGTAGCGCTCTCCTGCTGCTCTGAGCGACAGAATAAGGCTAGTACTGGAACAGCAACAACAACCACGACCAAACACTGAGGCTGCGCTTCAGGCGCGCGTGTGTGTGTGTGTGTGTGGTGGCGGGTCGGTGGGAGAGGAGGCCATCTGTCCTGGCCTATTACGTCCATCACAGGAGGGCCTTTTCACACACACACACACACTTACACTCACGCACACGGATGTTGATGGTGTCAGAGAGGACGGTACACGACTAATTGAGGACTTTGTTTTCAGGCGCCGCGTTTTGTTTAATGGCTGTTTTGAGGCAATATTGCATTATCAGCGGGGGAAAGCGGGAACACGGCGAAACGGACGGAGGGAAGGGCAGAGCTGTGGCGCACGGAGATGACACGGCAGATGGTTGATTGGAGATTATCGCGGTGGGAGGAAACGCCGGGAAGCCAATTACGGGAGGAGACGGTGACGCGGGAAGGATCAATAGAAATCTTTCACTTGAATTTCAGATTTGAGTGCTGCTGAGAGTTTTAGGGTGTAAATGTGACAGGATTTATTTACATATTATGATGTTCAATTTCCAGACATACGGAAACACGTCCTGTGAGTGTGTAGAGATACTTGAGTGTGTTTATTAGTCCAAACCTGTGCAGCGAGTTTTGCGAGCTCCAACCTGCAGACTTAATGAACAGTTTTAAGAGCCGATTATGGGTGAGACCTCTGGGATGCAGTTTTAATCAGTGATAACATGACAGGAAAGAGTGTAAGTGTGTGAGGGAGACTGTCTTTTAGTCTGTAACTGTCTCCTTTCTTGTTTTTCTCTCTCTCGCCAAAGATAGAGGCAGAATGTAAGATGAGTCACTCTCAAAGCAAACAGAAAAGATGACAGAAGTGAAAATAGAGAGCTGACTTTGACAAAGAAAACCAACATCAAAATGGTCCTTGAACTTTTTTTTCATCCTCACGTTTTTTTTCTTTCTCCATCTCATTTTCCCGCTTTCGGTGACTGTTTCAGTAAAAGTCTCGACTCACTGTTTCCCTCAGCCTGTGGGTGAACATTACAGTATGTGTTGCTGTCATTCTGCTGGAGAGTGATGACAGTGTAAAGCCAGTCTCCCACTGGACAAAAAAACACTAACACCCACTAACATCTGGCTTTTGTCTTCAGTGGGAAGGGTTACAATCGGCATTCATTCCCGGAACAAATGGCAGTACACGGGTATTTATCAGCTCCAGCTTTGACCAGCAGTGATGGAAACATGACATCCGGGTGGACATACTAATTTTCACCCTCTTTCCAGTACGAACACACGTTGAAGTGAATGATAAATAAAAGCAACAGGGATTTGGACAATTATTATAATTTATTAATGCACAAAACATACAATTAATATGCTCTCCTCAAAGCCACCAGACTCCATTGACAGAAACAGTAATTTTACCCTGCTGATCGTCATAAAATACACTTCATTCAAACTCAACAGAATCAAAATAAAACTCATCAAAACCGTCTTTGTTAGGCTTTCCGCTGTTCCAACAATCACCAAGTCTGGCTTGACCAACACGTTTGCACAAAAAAGGGATATAAATGCCACGATAATGTGCAAGGCGTTTAGCGTGCAATAAGTACGCCTTTCTGGATTTCCACGTGTCTTTTTTACGTCATGTATCCTGTACTGACTGCAATGTAAACACATCCACGCATAAATGCTACGGTAAGAGTTTGTGATTTCGTACAAAAAGCGAGAAAGACCACTTCTGGTGGGCGTGTTGGGGAGATTGATGGGTCCAACAAACACGGTTTGTAATTTATGATAGTGACGTTTGACGTGTTTTTTTGTTGATATTTGTGACGTTGTTTCTGTATGTGTTTTACTTAGTTTACTTACTTTTTTAAAGCCCAACCATGACGTTTTCTCTTACCCTAACTTAAGTGGTTTTCTTGCCTGAACCTAACTGCGGACATTTGCGTGGCGTACAAATAACATGCGAAAATGCTAAATTGGGTACTCATGACCGTGTAATGTTGTGGTATTTATACGCCTTTCAGTGAGACCGAGTTGTTGTGAGAGTTTGAAAGAGAGACTGAATAAGTAACAGATGGAAAAAAGAAGTAACCTCCGTGACGTCGAACGTGAAAACAGAAAGGCCAGTGCAACGGCACGGCATACTGGCAATGGGAAAGTAGGCTATCGCTTATTTTAGCGTGTTTTCCCGTGTTTAAAAAAACTGCATATACGCGTTAATTTTGGTGGGAAAAGGTATTAGTAGTACGGCTCCCTGTACCTTGGACAACTCTCTCTTCCTCAGGGGTTTCGTGCAGAATTTGATCAAAAGGTCCATTCAAATATATTTGTTTACAACATGCACATCCAACGTTAGAAAGAGCAAACAGCTGACGGCAAGATGCACACACCTGAGCTGATGCACTGATCTGTTTTAGAAGTATCAAGGCTTCGCTGCTATGACTCACCAGCCGGCGGCTCTTAAAGACACAAAAACAAACTCTTCCTCTAAACCGAAGAAGAGGAACGTAATCGAGCAGCGGGCCAATTAGTCTCAACGTGGAGGAAACGGGACTTGTCAGTGAATGTGTGAAGGGCAGACGAGGAGAGCGAGAGGAGCAGTTTAGAGGGGCTTTATGCTAATGTCGTGTCTCAGTGCTGCTCGTGTCCTGGAGGAGACGAACCTGGGAGTGAAAACCACGTGTGACCCCTGGAGAAGCACTTTGCCTGACACCGGGATGATTGACTGCTCGGCTGCTAAGGATATGCACATTTATTTAACTTTTCCACCGTGAAAGGTTCAAATTTAACTTGGACCAAATTAGCTTTGGAAGACTGGGAAAGAAATGTAACAGAACATAAAAAAAATACATTAACTTAAAAACAGATGAGAATGAATACTATGCAGTTAAACACAGGTACGACCTGTAGAGCAATATGGCGACCTTCACCCTTTGCATTTACACATAAATACTACCGTTCAACTCACTCCACATTAGGCTATTTTTACATTATTATATCCACAACTCAGATAATCATACAGCTGTCAACCATTAAAGACCAATAGTCCACACTCATACCAGCAGCTCTGAGAGGCCGTACTGTTGGGGAAAGCATTTCAGCTAAATGCAAACACATTTTGGACTGAGCAATATGACGATATATGTCGTCAAAACAGTATAAAAATGTTTATTATATATATTTTTTTATAACGTTTCTAACGAGATGTAGGCTAGGCCTATATTTATTTATTTTTTCTTTATAATTTCAATGGAAACTGTTATGTTCATTTTGCACTCAAGTTCTTAAAATAAGAAAATACTCTGTACTTTTATTTAAGTACTATTTATTTCTTAAATTATCAGAAAACATGCTATATCATGAAAGAAGACTTTGGCCATATTATTATTAATAACAATAATAATAATAATAATTATTATATATTCAAATGAGTAAAAATTGTTAGTCAAAGTTCTGAACTGATGGTGCTTCATGAAATCTTAATGGATCACCAAAGTTCTTATAATTTATCCTGAAGGGAACACGTATCTCTGTATAATCACACCCATTCCATTAACAACAATGTAAACCCATCCACGGCAGCAGTAAACGCTCAGAGAAAGTACCCCGGGAGTGACTGCGGTGAAATAGTGAGCGAAAGATATTGTGGATGGGCCCAACAAACACAAGGCTTTAATCCAGGAGACTGCTTTTTGAAATGTCCATAACTTCAATAACATAACAAACGGCATCATTTTAAGCCAAACCATTATGTTTTTTTTTTTGTTTTTTTACTAAACTTAACCAAGTAGTTTTGTTGCGTTTTTTTTTTTTTTTTTTAAATTTAAAAATTTAAA